>JAQFVV010000190.1:2029066-2276915 GCA_028023455.1 Epiperipatus broadwayi
GTGCCCTTTTGTATGGGTCACCATTTAATTTTTGTGCTAATCTATTAAAAATTTTAAATTTAAGATATATTTAAATATGTGATGTTAATTTAGCTTATGGTAATATTTTAAAAAGTTTATCTAAAGCAATCTATGAGTATTTGATATGTAAAATTAGTGCTGATGTTGAGAGAGACATTTTGATGATGATTATTATAACATATGGTTGGAAAAACTAGCCATAGTTAATGACTACATTAATGTATTTAATAAGTAGGTATTTAAAACTAAAAGTATTTAAAAGATAAGTTAAAATTAAAATGCATATATTTATTACTGATAAAATAATGTTATAAAAGAATATAAATATTTTTAATTATTATAAATACTTAAATGAGAAGATTAATATCTGACTTTAATAATAATCTAAATTCCTATTAATTTAAAATCTGTTATAATATCTTATTTATTTTAAAAAAATGTTTATTTTAAAAATGCAATTGTTAGTTGTTTTTAGATTATAACAAGCGTTTCTTGTGTAGTAGAAACAGATGTTAGTTAAATATGCACACACATGCTTGGAAGTTATCTAATAAAGTTGCACAACTATTTTAAAAATCATGTTATAAAATTTATAAATAATACGTGAGCTATCACGAGATAAAATAAAGATAAATCAATGTAGAATGTTAAATCTGATTTTTAAAAGTATTGCTTTAAAAATATAACGTATAAAAAGACTTAGTGTGTTTTAGATAATCTTATAAAAGTTAAAATTAAAATCAAGTAGGTAATAATATACTTTTTAAAAATGTTTAATGGATTTAAATAAATGATAAAGATTATTTTAAAATTTAATAATGTAATAAATATTAAATGTTAAATAAGTCATTATTTATTTTTAATTTTGTGTTGTTGGTAAATATGTAAATAAGCCAACAAGTTGATTGTTTAAATGTACCAATCAAATGGGAAGTTTCTTCCAGTATAAAAGCTCAGGTCAATTGTTAGGAGAGGACTCTGTGATTGAATTTTAAAGTTAATTGTGTTATTAAAAATAACTAAGTAAATTTTATAGACGCTTTTAAAATCATTTTTTTTAAATTATAAGAGTGTCTTGTAGTAAGTTATAGAAATTTTAAAATGATAAATATGCAGTGTTAATTTAATTTTCCCTATCGATCGTCTCTATATTAAGCTCAATTTACAAGCAAATGGTCATGGGAACATCATATATAGTGAAAATATATCGGAAACTTTATACTAGAAATAGGACAAATGCTGGATTAGTTCGGAAAGTTACGAGATGGAGAAAAGTAGTATTTTAGACAGTATATAATTTTAAAAGCTAATTGCTATTGACTATTAGAAAATAGATATTTAAAAGAATAAAATACTTCTTTATGAAGAAAGTATTTTTGCAAGCTATAAACTTAAATATATATCTTAAGTAAAGATATTAGAAATAAAAGTAGTTTTTATAAATACTTGCCTTGTTAAGTCTTTATGTTTAGAAGACTGAATGTGGACAATTTTAAAAAGGCAAATAAATTGAGAATATAATTAGCTAAAAGTCTTAATATAATAAAATTATTATATTAAAATAATCTAAACGCTGGTTGTTTTAGATGAAGAAGCTTATTCTTACCTGGATATTTTGTTAAGAAATGCGCAAGTAATATGTGGACGTCCAAGTCAATTAAAATAATTAAATGATAATTTTTCATAAACTATAGACTAATTTAGAAATAATAACTTTAAATAATTTCGTTAAGGAACTGGATCCGGAGCCTATAAACTATTTTAATTTTATTTTATTTTTCTTGTGGGGAACTTTTATTTTATTTTAAAAGAACGTTATCATTTTTATAAAACTTTTAAAGAAACCACGTGATAGACAGGAAAAGGAAATGGTGTTTTAGTGAATTTATGCCTAGGATTAAAGAACTATATGGTGGAAAAGAAGACATCGCTGGAGCTATGTAATATGAATTCTGTTGTATTTTTCTAACATAAAATTTAAATATTATTAATTTATTAAAAAATGAGATAGGTACATTTCTTTAAATAACAACTAAAAGTAATATAATGATTAATTGCATAAGTTTATTTTATATTTAATATAACACATAATAATATTTTTAAAGAATGATCATGAGTATAAATGTGAATTATTTTTGTAGCTGTAATTCAAGAATATTGGAAGATGGACTGCACATTAAATCATTATTGATGGTAAAAATTGTAATAATAATAATTTTGATGGTATTTAATATGTTTTCTTTAGATCAACCAAAGGATATGAAGTTGTTGAATGAATGTATGAAATATTTTAAAAATACACATACATTATATTGGCAGTGACAGTTTTATTTAAAATATGCATAATTTGAATTTATGATATAAAATATGATACAACATTACATATAAGCTTTAGAAATAATTATATGATTCTTTTCTTAAATAAATTTTAATATTTTTTTTTTTATGTTATAGTATTAGAATTATATTTATTATTTATAAGTAATTATTTTTATTGCAAATTAGGAAGAGAGTTAAAAAGTCTGTATTTTATTTGTTTATTGGATAAATTACGTTAAGTTTTATGCAAAAGAAGTTTATATTTTTGGATTTTTAAGGTTTACCAAGTATAGATGATGAAGTATAAATAGTTTGGATAATTTAGTATTTTATTTGAAAGTTAAAGATCATTTTCCGGAAATTTTAGATAAGTTTTAGAAAAATATTTTGTAGATAGAAATTTATTAAGAAAGGTAGCATAACACATAAAGTAAAGTAACAATTTTACATAGAAAAGAATCATAGAATTTATCTAATATAATACTTTATGAATTTGAAATTAATGAATGAATTTAAATAATATTATTATTTTAACAATACATGTATGTAATGCATATTTGATAAAACATGTTGCACGAATTGCATTAAGTGAAATATAAAGGTATAATCAATTATTTGTTATTACATTACAAAGATACATTAATTTCTATATTGTAATATTAAAGTAGAACTAATAGTAAAGTGAACACATAATATTGCAATTGTGGAATGAATAACTATTAATACTTGAATTGATGTAGCAATTTAATTATTAGTGCCTTTATTGTTTACATATGTTACATAAATAGTATTTATAGAAATTTATTTGTAATAATTGAAGCTTACTGATATGTATTTAAATATGTCCTAAAACATAATTCAATGTTATTAAAACATGCATTTTAAAAGAATGTGTAAAATTATGTACATAAATATATAAGTTGGTAATACAATAAACATTTTGTATTATTATTTTCTAATATTTTATTTTCTTTGTTTTCTAATTTTGAATTGTAAATATTGTAAATAGATTTCTTAATTAGTGTTAATGTTTAAATTTGTTTAATTTATTTTTAAAGTGTGTTTAGTTCATTATTTTGCACCACAGCATTTGACAATAGATAATTTTAAATAAAATATAATATTTGCATAATGTGAATTTATTAATATTATTTAGAAATAAAATACAATATATTCTTGATTATCATTTTTATGAGAATTGGATTTTTTCGATACTATTATACTATATTATAAATGGCTAAGAGAGTATTTATAATGCTTAATATAAGAGTACAATATTATCTATTGCCACAGATTATTAAAATATAAGATTTTTGTCTACTCTAAAATTAAAATACTATTGGAAAAATAAAAGATATATTTATTATTATTTATTTGATGATTGATCATATAACAGAAATAAATAAGGGTCGGTTATACCTCAAGGATTAATATCGATTATTATTATTATTAGAATGTTAGGTGTATTTAGATTTGAGGATAAAATCCCTTATCATACTTATTTACATGAGTTATCATTACTTAAAGACAATTAAAAGAGCTCGAGTCTGGCTTTGAGATTATTTAATTATATTTTAAAATTAAAAAGTTCAGATTTGTTTATTTATTATTATTAAAGATAGCTTTATTTCATTTTAAAAGTTATAAGAATACCGAGATGTTGTAAAGTTATTATGTAGTGTAATAGTATTCCTTATGCTACTGAGACAGTATCTTTTTAAAGAGATCTACACCAGCTCAAATCTACTATTGTTTTTGTAATCTCTACTTCACAGTCTCATGATCTTTTTGATAAATACCTATTTAATTAATACATAATAAAGAAGTATATTGATTCTAATAATTGATGATATATATATATTATAATCCCCCCCTCACTTAACACCGATCCTATACATTATATGAACAAATGCCCAGGGCACCAATTCTATTAATGAATAGAAAATTAAATTGAGAGAGTGCAAACTTCTCAAGCACTTGTGACTATTAGTAACCAATCAGATCTTAAGCACTGGGACAGAGAATTTAACAAGAAAAGAGTGGCTCCCACTCTCTTCTTTACTTGTCTTTCTATATATCTAAGCCAGTCCAAAGTACTTATATCTGAGAGCGTCAATCTTAAACATCATCACACTTAATTGACTGAGTTCAAATTATAAACATACAGCGTGAAATCTTTCGATTTACTATGCAGTAGTTTTTCGATGTTATAACTTTGCAGCAATATATGTAAATAATATTTTTATAAAGTGCAGATGGTATTGAAAATTAAATTGAGAGAGTGCAAACTTCTCAAGCGCTTGTGACTATTAGTAACCAATCATATCTTAAGCACTGGGACAGAGAATTTAACAAGAAAAGAGTGGTTAAATTTTCTTGTTAAATTCTCTGTCCCAGTGCTTAAGATCTGATTGGTTACTAATAGTCACAAGCGCTTGAGAAGTTTGCACTCTCTCAATTTAATTTTCAATACCATCTGCACTTTATAAAAATATTATTTACATATATTGCTGCAAAGTTATAACATCAAAAAACTATTGCATAATAAATCGAAAGATTTCATGCTGTATGTTTATAATTTGAACTCAGTCAATTAAGTCTGATGATGTTTAAGATTCATGCTCTCAGATATAAGTACATTGGACTGGCTTGGATATATAGAAAGACAAGTAAAGAAGAGAGTGGGAACAACTCTTTTCTTGTTAAATTCTCTGTCCCAGTGCTTAAGATCTGATTGGTTACTAATAGTCACAAGCACTTAAGAAGTTTGCACTTTCTCAATTTAATTTTCAATACCGTCTGCACTTTATAAAAATATTATTAATGAATAGAATAAATTAACAACTTTATTTTGCTTTGAATTAGTATTGAGACTCTTCTACTTTTGCCTGACTTATAGCTTAGCTCAGTGGAGGGTTAGAGAAAGTTAAGAATATACAGAATATAAATAAATGAAGGAAGAAATACTATTGATCATTAAAATAAGATATATGCATCACTTGTCAATCAACCAAACAATAGAAATCAATAAAGTTTTATTTATTCAAGCTAATATACTATAATTTACATTTGATCTCTTCCATTATATAAATGCACTCTTATATTAGCTACAATATAACTTTAACAGAAAAACATGATATTAAATAACTCCACTACTTAGCACGTCTTAATCTAAATAGCTAAATTAATATTAATTTGAAACTATGAAATCAGATCTCAGGGAATCTTTAATACAATTTGATTAAAGAAATTCTATTGTACAATAACATAACTATTATATAAAAAAATGGAATGAATTGAATGATGTTTCACTGGACTAGCAATTAGATAATGAAGGAAACATGGTATCTTTTAATCTCACATCATTGTCTAAATAATAAACTGAATATACACCCTTCTTTATAAGTTTACCAAATGGTAAAGTATTTCATATAATGTTTGAATCAAGAGAACAATATTATCAGGTTTAAGTAGGTTCATTACCAAATTTATAAAATAGTGCATTTATGTTGTAATAGATATGTGGAAACTACAATATAAATGCATATAAGAGCAACTAGAGACAAAGTTTTAAATAAATAAATAAAGCATTTATTTACATTTTGCACTTAAAATAAATATAGTTGGTTCACATTGGGACTGTTTGTCTTAATTACTAAATTTACAAATATATTTGCCAATTTGGATTTGATATCTCTTTTATTACACACTTTATCATTTATTAATTAGACATTTACAAGACATAAATTAACAAATAAAATAATGCCCTCATATTCTAACTTTGAATATATTTAGGCTGTTAATTAAATCTAACATCTTTTATTAGCAAACAACACTGGATAAATAAATATCTTATTATGGGCACAAATATAGAAGTTGGAGAGATCACACTATCAATTATTGGGATAAAACAAATTAATAACTTTGGTTGTCAAGAGAGTAACCTTAAATAGCTCAATCAAATAATCCCTTTAAATATCTATACTTTTCACACATTCACAATAAAAGTAATCATTCTGATGATTTGATGATTTAAAGCTTGCGTAAATTAACATGATATAATTCAAAATATTTAATTCCTGATGTATAAATTTAATAGTATTATACTCTCATGTCTGCAAGATTATTTGCATTATGTATGTGTCACATTTTATGCTATAATTAAGACAAAATAATATATTTACATCTTGTTAGTTTACTTATGAATTACTAAATAAGTGTCATAATATGGATAATGCCATAGACCAATCAACAAACGTAACACTATTTCTGCTTTAATATTCCATAAAGAATTTAATCTTACCATTTACTTAATCACCAACTACATTAAATATAGCTATGATTCTATGAAAACACAAAAATAAACATTCAATAAAAATTTAAGCACATGAGGAATAAACAAGCTTCTTGGCTAATAAATCTAATGACATATAATGAATCCCCACCTAACCTTGAGGTATACTATTAGTGTGGAACTCGGTCTGACCACCAGAATAAAGGGGAAATATACTACTCAACTTCATAAAATATCCTTTTTACAATGCATACATATGCAATCTAGAAATATACTTTACTCATGGCAAATACTAATAACTTTCTTTCTCACAGCTACTCTATACATTTCATTCTATACATTGGAAAATAAATACACATACAGATAAATCACTAATTCTTTCAATTCTTTTAGCATATGGCATTATCCAAAATTAACAGAGAGAAACAGTTATAAAACTGAATATTAACTAATTATATGAAATAACTGCATAAGACAGGCACACATATGTATGAATAAGAGCATGAAATAACTTCAAATTATATAATATATAAATGTTATGGTAAAGTAAATGGTAAACTGAAAATAAACTCTTAGTTTATGACAAATTCTTAGCTGTTTCAAAATTTTAAATGGCAATAATTATTGTCAATTAGATTTCACCATTTCTGATAACAATATTTATCTTTCATACATTTATTACTCTCTAAGCCAAATGCTCACTTCGAGACATTAAATATATATATATATATTGTACCCTCACTTCCAGAAAATATGTAATAGTAATAAATTGGTCTAGCTCAGATAAATAGTTATGCTCATCTAAAAGGTATCTAATCAATAAGAAATATATATTCTCCAATACTGTATATTATTAAACTAGCTCTAATTAATAAATAATAATATGTTTCGGTTTAATAAATTAAATAAATAAATATCTAATAAAAATCATGAGACTATGAAGTGAGTTTACAAGTAGCAATATGAATACATTGAGCCAATATTACCTGAATGGCATAAGAATACTATCCTCCCTCTTATTATCTCAAACAATAAATCTATAGCATTGCTACATCTTCAATAATAATTAATTAATTACGATTATCCCAATAAATCAATCTTCATCTCTTTATCTAAATAATCTAGCTCAAATAATCTCAGGTTCTTCAATTTGTGTTGTTTCTCAAATATTCTTATTATTCTCCAGTGTAAATCTGCTGCTTCTTCTAAAAACAATTTTGAGTGATTTCATCAGTGACTGCCATTATATATAATATAGGGATATTATGTAGTGTGATGGCAAAGTTTAATCCTTTATTTGAGAACAGAAATTTTAGCATTTGTTAGATGTTTAGAACTGAGATGCTTAACATATGAAGTCTGTACAGTATAAGATGCATTACAATTTTTGATATGCCCATGTAGGTTTGTTAATTTTTTTTCTTTTGGCATTCATTTATTTTTTCATATAATGTAGAATATGATTTTTCACACTGCTTGAGAAACCCTTGTGAACTCTTTATCAGTAAGTTTATTTTTTAGAAAACATTTTACATTATTAATGGAAGGCAAAGTTTGATACTTGAAAAACATTTGAGCATTT
This sequence comes from Epiperipatus broadwayi, assembly GCA_028023455.1. Classification (NCBI taxonomy): domain Eukaryota; kingdom Metazoa; phylum Onychophora; class Udeonychophora; order Euonychophora; family Peripatidae; genus Epiperipatus; species Epiperipatus broadwayi. The sequence continues at coordinate 2,037,283 of JAQFVV010000190.1, forward strand.
ATTCTTCTTCTTAACAGAGCTTCTCTTGCTCTCGGAATAATTTCTCGGCTTTCTGGGAAAGAATTGGAGGTTTTAGTTGCAAACCCTTATGGATTATTCCTTCAAATTTACATTTACATAAAAAAGTTAAGTTTTAAATTATGCTTTACGCAAAAAAGTAAAGCTTAGTATTGTTATAAAACTTATCAGGCTCAGCACTTTGGGGGAATTTAGGTCTCCATATTCCTAGAAAAACAAGAACTTTATTTCAATAAAAAAGTTAAATGATTTTCTATTTTGGTCAACTTTAAGCATAATTTTTCATAATTTTTAAAGTTTGATATACTATTGGATACTTACTGAATATTTAGTGTTTTCCTGAAGGTTTGTAATGATGGTATTTTGATTGTATTTACATGTTGAACTATTTCCACCATTTAATATAAAGTATTGAATGTCTTTAGAAAAATTTACTTTATTTAAAATTTTCAAGTACATTCAACTATTAGTAATAGAACACAGATTAGTATATGCACAGAATTTCAACAGACATTTGCTTCTCTTTTTTATATATTGTTGATCTGATCAGTGACAGTACTAGCATGAGGATTAAACCTGGACCTTTAGATTCTTGAATATTGTATTTCAAGGTGATACTCTAACCAACTGAATCATTTTACCAAAGGCAACAGTCAATAGAAATTTTATATACATATATATGAAGTTCTTACTGATTTCTCCACTTTTTTCTAAGAGCAAAGTTGATTAATGGTTTCCATACATTATGTATAGTCACACTTAGTTTACTTATGGGATTAACCACTATGATCACATGAGCAGCTTCTTTGAATTTTTTCTTTGTATATTTCCTCTCTATCCAAAAGTTTTGTATTATCCCAATTGAACATAAGTTCATTGATAGATACATGGTCTGCTAACATTTTTAAAACCTAAACATAAATGCTAAAAAGTAAAAACTCCATCTATGAACTGGTAAAGAAAAATCTGCCTCATTAATATTTTGCACTGACATAAAAATTAAAATCTCATGGGTTAAATAAGTTCATAAATTTTTAGCTGTGTGTTAATTACTATTTCATAAGGTACCGTAATATAGATAACACTAAATTAAGTAAGATTTGTATTGATAGAATATTGAAGGGTTGTACACAGAAAATTTTCAGTGTTGATTATTAATAAATTCAAGATTAGAAATCAAATACGTTGTAGACAATTGACACAAGCTCAGACACACACATGCTTACTACCTCTAGATCATCTGATAGTTGAAGATTGTTCATGAAATACATGTCATGTGAAATATTTACATTATCTTAATATATATCTGAGCACTTATTGCATATATGTGTGCAGATGATAATCTGGATCAACTGATGATTGCTGGTTTAGCATGAAATACATATATGGGTCATTATTTATCTTTTCAACATATATGTGTTCAAGTGTATCAGTGTTATGAGATAGAGTGGATAGTAGTGGATCATGTGAAAGTCTGTGCTCAAATACTCTATATATTACATATATAGACACAGATATATACCAAGCATGTGTTTCAGTTATTACATTGTAGAGATGTCTGCCCATCCCTTGTACATGTATTAAATGGATTATGTCCAGTACATGAGGGGTCAGATTGACCTTAGATCAACATGGGTGTGACAAAAATCTTGGCCTCAGAGTGGCCTTTGAGCATTCCATCATCAGATTTTCAATTGGATGGATGGTTGGAGTGTGGAGTAGATTGAAGCATGTCCATTAAAGTATGAAGATCGGCTATCTTAATATATATCTGAGCACTTATAGTATATATGTGTGGGAGATGATAATCTGGACCAACTGATGATTGCTGGTTTAGCATGAAATATGTATATTGGTGATTATTCATCTTTTCAACATATATGTGTTCAAAGGGTATGAGATAGAGTGGAGAGTGGTGGGTCGTGTGAAAGTCAGTGCTCATATACCCTATAGTATTATTATTATTGTTGTTGTTATTATTATTATATGAAATTTGAAATGAGAGGTGCAGAGGGGTGCGTTGATAAAAATTGTAAAAAAGTAAAAATAAAAAATAAAATCTGAGTCATTAATGTTGATTTTATCTTTTTTAATGATAGAAATTTTTCTTGACTTTTCTATTTAAAAGGCTGTTGAGATTTTTAAAGTTTTTCTTATTTTTCTACTGAGGTTTATTATTCTTCAATTTAGATAAATTACTTAACTTCACATTATCTTCAATTCCCTTGCTTGCCTTTTGATAATCTTAGATCTTTTAACTTCAATTATTTTCTAAGAAATATTTTCATTGATTTAAAGTTAACAATTTATATGCATTATTTCTAAGTACTGTAGAGTTTTTTCTCCTTTAATACGAGAAATATTTTAACATTCTTTCTGAAGTTTAAACATTTTAATGGAAAAAGATAAACACTAGATACACATAAAAGTTTCAAATACTTAAAATTCTAAATTTGTTTTCATTAATATATAAAAATTTAAAATTACTCATGGTATAAAAGCAGGTAAACTATTAAAAGAATAATAATCTTTTTTTTCCCAAACTCGGCTATGCTTCCAAAATTACACAGTCACTTTTCGTGCACTGGTTATTATGTGGAATTATTTTTATTGTCTTTTAGTTTTCGATTACTTGTTGAAAATATCAGAATAAGATCGTGATTTAATATCAGAATTATTGTGGGTGAGGGGTGGGGTATTAAACTTTAGCAAACAAATTTGTTAAAGTATTTTTTAAAGTGTGAGAAACATTTATTTTAAACTGCAATTTAAATATTAATATGCTTGAACTTAAAAATTTAAAAAAGATAAACTTATTTTTAATATAGAACATTATTTTTTCTATTGTTCTGTAGTAGTGAAATGTATTTTCCTTAAATATATCAGTCAAACAGTACAAATATAATACTTTTATTTAGCACAAAAAATTTGAGCAGGAATTTTCTGATTTTAAATTAAATGACAGATAATTTAATAACATAATGAAATTATTATTTGTAATAATTTTCTTAACTATAAATGTTTTATATGTATAAAATACTGTAGTTTAAACAGCAAATAGTCACGCAAAATTTTCACTTAAGTAGCTCTAAAACTAAGGTGCTATAATCAATTAAGAAGGCAGCAGACAAAGAAAAACTGTCCTTGCTCCAAATGATGTGTTATCATGCATATCTTAAGAAAGAGGTCTCAGTCATCTAGCTATTACACCTGCCTCCAGACAAAAAACTTTTAATATTTGTAAAAATGAACTTTATTTAAATACAGTTTAATTAGAATGCAACCTTTTGAAATAAATACAAAGTTCTTGCTGGAGTGTGCGGGTGTATATATTGATTTTTCAAAATACTAACTAATATTTAAAAATAAATCACTAATTGTTTTATAATACTTTTTTTTAAATACAAAAATAATTGTATTTTGTTTAGCATACTATATATTAGTAAATATTTACTAAGGCTGTAACCTCAAGAATATGCATGTAAAAATGAGATAGTAGGGACCTCTACAGATATTAACCACAAGCTTATGCAGCTTGTGGTTAAGACCTGTAGAGGTCCCTACTATCGCATTTTTACACGCATATTCTTGAGGTTACAGCCTTAGTAAATATTACTGTAATCAATGTGCGTTTAAATAAATTTATAATTAGTAAATATTGTTTTTTCTTTATAATTTTTGTCTCTCTAGTTTTGCATTAACACATATCTTACATCTTACTCAGCAATGATCACTTTCTGTGTTGAATTTATTAAGGACATTACAATTTTGAAATATATATTTTCTGTCAGTCAAAATATAATCCATTTCTGCTGTGCCTCCATTTTGATATTTCCATGCCCATTTCCTTTTAACATTTTTCTCAAGAAAAGAATTCATAATATAAATTTTTATTTTTCCTACAAACTCCACAAGTCTATATCCTCTCATTTCTATTATCATAACCAAATTTACCTACAGCATTTTCATCCTTTATTTGTTACCAATTCTAGCATTAAAGTCTCCCATAACAATTTTAAAATGCTGTTTTGTCTGATCAAAAGCCTTTTATACATCCATATAAAAATCTTCTATTATTTCATTACTATGAGAACTTGTTCGGTATAAATCTGAATTATCTGCATTTGGTATCTGCTATTAAGTTGATAGCTAATCTTACCACTCTGTAAAATACACCATTTTATTTATAATGAACCTTATTAAATTTATACTTACAATATTTGTGCCTTTGTAATAGAGTACATGTTCACCAATCAATTGTCTCTTCACCTTTTCTGCTAACTTTACCAAATCCAAGAATGTTCCATTTAATATGAGACAGTTCTTCCAATTCTTTCAATCTTTCTTTATTTGAAAGTGATCTGCAGTTGTAAGTAGAAAAAGTCATCAAATAGAAGCATAGGTCTGCAATCAGGGGATTCTTAGCACCCTCTGCCTTAGGCCACCAAGCACTGCCTTGTCTGGTGACTTTACAGTCTTCTGGGAATAAGGGCCATGATTTATTTTTGTTTGTCATGATTGTATATATCTAATAAATTTCATTCATATACATTCACTCAGCCTTATCAGACAATGCAAAAGAAAGACCATGGGTTTTTTTTTATCTTAAACTCAGATAAAAAGCCAATAAATTCACAACACTACCTAGTACATGTTGGTGAGCAACCCATCCATGTTTGTATACTATATGAATAATAACATACTAATGACAGTTGCAATGACAAGAATGTATGGAATAAACCTTAGGAATGTGGTCTTCTCAGTTCCTTTAAAGCCTCCAAGAGGAATCAAAGGGTTTCCTTTCAGTTAACAGTAAACTCCTTAATCATTCTAATGAATTTAAATTATAATTTGCAAAACATTTTCCAGTATCAGTAAATTTTAAATATGATTCAGATTTGAATGAAATTAATAGGAAAAAATCTGATACGCTTTTAAAAACTGCAACAAAGATATGTGGTAGAAAGAAGCAGCAATTGACCAATAAAATTTCTTCTGAGACTAGAGAATTTATGAAGAAAAAAAGAAATTTGAAGATATATAAAAATGATGCATTGAGAAGGATTGTTCTTGAGTTTTGTAAAGTGATATGAAAAAGAATTGATAATGATATAAGAATGTATAATTATGAAATAGCAAGGAAAGCTGTCAAAGATAATAAAAGTCTCAAGAATGTAAAACAACATTTTGGTGTTGATAGGAAACTTATATCTGCAAAAAGGGAGATGATGTCATCAAATGAATAGAAGAGTTCTATCAAGAATTATATAATAATAAAGTACAAATATCTCATACATCTATTATATCTTCTGAATTGCCCAGAATTTTAAATGAAAAGTGAAACATGGAGTTGAATTTATGAAGAAGAAAAAAGTTCAAGATAATGATGGAATTACAATCGATATATTAAAAGAAGCAGATGAAAAAATAGACATTTTTTGGGCAAATTTATATACCAAATGTCTAAATAATAAAAATGTCACAAGGTGATTGGAAGAATACAGTATTCATATTAGTATATAAAAAGGTGATATAGATGACATTAGAAATTACAGACCTATTGGTCTTTTATCAATTTTGTTCAACATTTTTACTAAGATAATTATAACTCATCAATAGAGAATATTGAATTTCAACCAACCAAAAGAACAAGCTGGATTTAAAAGTGGTTTTAGTACAATATATTATATACAAGTATTGAGATAAGTTATAAAAAGGACCAATGTATATGAGTTGCCATTATGCTTTGGATTTGTAGATAATGAAAAGACATTTGATTCTATAAGCATTTCTTCAGTGATTAAAGCATTGAATTACCAAAATATATACCCCAGATAATTGTCATATTTTGAAAAATATTTATAAAAATTTAACAGCAACAATTAGGTTATATACTTATAATAGGAAGATTAACATTAAAAAGGGTATAAGACAGGGTGACACCATATCTCCAAAACTTTTTACAATAGTGCTGCAATAAGTATTTTGTGGATTTGCAGATGATGTAATTGTTTTTTTTTTTCAAATAATGCTTCAGAGCCTTAGGAAATGTTGCAAGAATTATCAGATGATAGTAAAAAATAGGATTAAAGGTAAATGTTAAAAAGGCTAAAATAATGTCCAATGGTTTTTCTCAAGAGATGAAAATAAAGATTGATTATGATGAGTTAAAAAAAGTTAACAACTATAAATACCTTGGTCAGATTATTACTACAGATGGATACATAATGATTAAAATTAATCATAGAATTAAACATGGTTGGAATGCTTTTAGTATAAATACCTTAATATTAAAAGGAAATATGCCTATGTGTATGAAAAGAAAGGTTTTTTAATAAATGAGTTTTACCAGTTTTTATTTATGGATATGAAACTTGGACACTTAATAGAAGAACAGTACAGAGACTTCATAGCACTCAAAAAATTGTTGAGAGATGCATAGTGGGAATAACAAGAAGGGATTGAAAACACAATACATGGGTAAAAGAACAAACACTAAAATCAATGAAAGAATTAAAAGACTGAAGTGGAGTTAAGCTGGACATATTTCTAGAAGATATGATAATAGATAGACAAATGAAATCTTAAATTGGATTTCAAGAACTTGTAAAAGACCCAGATAGAGACCACATGTGAGATGGATGGATGAAATAAGATAGTGTGCAGGGATAATGTGGAACAGAGAGGCTAGGGGTCATAGAAGATGGATTAAACTGGGAAAGACCTTCATCCTGCAGTAGATTGATAATGATTGATGATGATGATGATATATATTAGTGTTTCTAATTTAGTGTTTTAACATGTCAGTTACTGAGCTAGCAACCATATTCCAGTGATATTATGATACCTGGCTGAAACATTGGTATGATAATCATAATTTTTCAATATAAAAAAAGAATTCTGAAATGTATTGACTTTGTAAAAATATATGCTTTAATGTAAACAAGTGAAACTCAACTCAGCATTGACTTTTGAAAATCATACATTAACATTTCTCTAGAATGTCTCTAGAAGAAAGAATAAAATAAAAATTTAAGATTTATAACAAATTGTAAATTAAAAATGTATTCAATAAATAAAAAAATATGTTCCATTACACTTTCTTAATTACACATTTGAAAAAAAAATTCATTCAATTATATTTAGACTTAAGAATTATTTATTAAAATAGTCTTAATAGAGCTAACAGTCATAAATATTTCAATTGTTTTCAAGTCGTAACATTGCAAATTGAAAATAAAAGGGTTAAAATTTTTAAGTTATTATAAAATATATTTATGTCGTATCTAAAAAATTTCGTCAAACTTTTTCCTAAGATATTTTCGGATTATATGTGTGTGATTATATATGTGTTTAGACATTGTTCCGCATAAATATTTTCATATTTGTTTTGCATGATAAACATTTGTTTAATTGCCACAATTAAAAAATATAAAATAAATTACCATTTATTGATTGAGTTACTATCACTCAATATCACGATCTAGAAATCACTTTTAACTAACTTGACTTCTGTTTTAATACCCTCTTTAACAAATAGCATTTTACTTGGACAATAATTCTTGCTTATAAGTAACCCGCAGTGTAAAAATATTATGTCGCCCAACAACAGAAATTTTCGGCTAATAAAAAAAAGTGTTGGGCTATAGTTGGCATTAAAAATAATTGGCTCTCAACACGTTCGCTCATTCATTCTCTCTGCGATTGGAAATTATATATATATTTTTCACATGTCATAGCATCGGCTGGGAGGCGGCCCGCAACAACCGTCTGCAACCAACTGCTTGCTTGCAAGGCAACTGCGCTAACCTCTCGGCTAACAACGCTTGACGATTGTAAATTATATTGGAAATAAATTTTAAATAAAACAAAAAAAACATAATTTGAATTTTGTAAGTTTTATTAATTTTTTATATGGATATGTGCGTGAAAAAATTACATTAATAATATATATATTTTAAGTAATGTCATAAAAAATACTCAACTTGTGTGTTTTGATGATAAAATTTTTTATTTAATTATGCAATCTTATTTACCTGGTAAAGTAAATATGATTAAAAATTTTAATTATTTACGCAACCTAATAAAGCTTGTTATTTTTCTTCATTTAAGATAAATATAAAAGCACAGAGGGAGGAAAAATAAAAATCATAATTATATTTTCTTATTAAAAAATTCATTTGTTATATATACTGCCTATATTTGTAAACACTGTTATATAAATAAATTATCTCTACAGACAAATAAAAACAATACATTTGTTTTATATGCTGAGAATATTTGTATACACTGCTATATAAACAACAAATTATCTCAGCAGACAAATTATAAATGTAAAAGAGCAAATGTTAAATGACAAAACATTAAATAAAAATAGACTTACAAAATTAATCTTTTTATTATTTTTAATTTAATGCTATGTAATATTACATATAGATATATGTGTTAAGTAAGTGTTCACGTGCTTTTAAGAATAATATGTGTGTATATATGTATAATTTGGACCTGTTTAGTATATAAGTATTTACATGTGTGTATTTATATGTACGTTCCATTATCAGATTTTCAATGAAATGGATGGCTGAAGAGTTGTGGTTTGGAGTAGTTTGAAGCCTGTCCATTAAAGTACGAAGATTGGTTATCTTAATATGAAGCTGAGCACAGATTGTATATATGTGTGGAGATAGTAATCTGGATTATTGCTGTTTTAGCATGAAATACGTGTATTGGTGATTATCTTTTCAACATGTGTATGATCAGGTGGGTCAGCAATATGAGATGGCATGGAGAGTTGAGGGTCATGTGAAAGTATGAGTTCGAATCCCTTATGTATTACATTATATAATATTGTGGAAGAAAACTAGTGGTTGTATATACGCTATAGAATTGACACGCCCTCTCACGTCAATAAAAATTTTAAAAGCATACATGATCGTAAAAATGATCCCACCTATGCTTACAGATAACCACCTTTTTATAGAATCATATCTAAATTACGGCTTGATCCTATTATCAGCCTGAATTTTACATAGGCAAATTACTTGCACAGGTACAGTTTATATTTTAAGTTTCTCATTAACTACCTGTATATCAATTCGATAGTGCATATATAAAGGCTAATTTACCTTAAAACAAATTTTATTAGGTCTAATAAAGGTTACATTTTTGTATAAAAAACATAATTTAAGGAATAAAAAAAAAAACAACAACACGCATTTGAGATGATTGAGACTATTGTTAAACAATTGAAATTTGAAAGACTCAAATTATATAGTATTGATCAATGTTGACAGTTGATGTGATTATTCGTGTATATTTGAGTGGTTGGGAAGTTTGTATAGCTTCCAAGTCTCTTCAAAAATAAATTTTGATGGCAATAGTTGATCTCTCTTCTTAATTTCTTTTCACAATATTACACATTTATATATAATTGCTATATTATCGTATTAATTATAAAGCATTAAGTGTAAAAACGCTGCAACATATGTGTAACAGTTTAAAAAATTATAATGAAAGAATACATAAATAATATGTAATATTTTATGCAAAAATACTTTCAATCACATTTATCACATTGATTGCAATTATATATAAATGAATTCACAGAGATAAAAGATGGATGTCATGCCATTTTCAGAAAGTGTATATTTTGGTTTTGGTGCATTGTCTATTCATTACAGTCTCTAAATTGATTCCTAATAATTCTTTTTTACCCTCTTACTATAATTTCTTGCTTGTGTAAAATTCGTTTGTCATCCAAGCTGAAGTTAAATTTTAAATTACAATTTTTTTTAAGATAATAAAATACTGAAGCAGTATTGGGATTATTATTTTTGATATATGATATGGGTATAGTCATTGGTGTTCATTTAATTATTTTTTTAAAGAACAAGTAAACTCATCCATGTATAATTTGTTAATAATTAAGAACAAATAATTAGCAAATTATTTAATAATTTTACAAAACCTATACCTAAAGACAAAAAGTGCAGTATTATTCATCAAATTGTATATAGATGCAACAAATGATATATAAACAAGTCTAGATGTTTTTTTTAAAACAATTAAAAGAACACTAACTGCTTTACAGTTGAGCCAAAAATACAATAAACAATCATTTCAATATTGCTTCAGTTTTCTTCAATATTAAAATATCTTGCAACTTAAAATGAAATTTCATTTCAATTTGGATGATGCAAGAATATCACACGAAGAAAAAAAAATCATTTTCTCAGTAGTAAAACAGCATAAAAATTCTCATATCTACTCTCTGCCAAGCAGTATCAATGTATGATTCTTCTTTCAGTAGTAATGTAGGAGTATTACCAGTATTTCACTAGCACTGTAAATGTGTAATCTCTCTCTCATTATTGTATAGAAGTATCACTCACTTGTCACTGTTAATATGATGGAACAGTGATATTTCTCTCATTATTAGTAGAGAGATAATTCCTATCTTACTCATTATACAGGAGCATAACCTCTCTATTACTAATAATATAGGAACATCACCGTGCTAAAACTAATAATATGGAACTGTGATCCCTCTTTCACTAATATTTTAGGAGGATGATCTTTGTCTAATTATTTGTACAAGAGTATAAACATTCTGATACTAATAGTATAGAAATATGGTCACTCTTTGATTAATAATTGAGAATCATGAAAAATAACCATTCTCACTAGTAGTAAAGATACATAGCCAGTCTCTCTTTAATGGTATAAGAACATGATTTCTCTCTAACTAATAATTTAGAAGCATAAATCCTCTTTCACTGACAGTATAAGAAAAACTTTCTTTCTGACTAGAAGTATGATGACTCTGAAATAACTATTGTGGAATTACAACCACCCTCACTATTTTTATAGGGAGATGACCCTATTCCCACTAGTAGTTGAGGAGCATGTCTATTCTCAACCAATAGTATAGAAGCATAATGAATCTCTCATTAATAATATATAAGTCTAATTCTCAATAACTAGTCATATAATAACAATATCTTTCTCACAATAGTTGTATAGAAGAATAGTCAAAATTTTATAATTAATATAGACAAATGATTCTTTCATTTATAGTATAAAATCATAAATAGTGCACTAAGATGCAGTCAAAGAGAAGTTTATGAATTTGAAAAACAAAAAACAAATCTAAGGCTAAGCGCTCTAGAGAGCTAATTTTACTGGTCTTATATTCATAACTGGAGAATGTTATAAGGTAGTGGAATCGAAGTGCAAGTCTGTATATGTATAGCAGAACATCTCTTCATCCCACCCTCTGCAGCCATTCAGTGTATTGAGAGAGTCAACTCCAGACAGAAAATCAAAGAGGCATACTATATGGCTAACTCTGCACATCTTTTCCCTCTCTCCAGAAAATGGACTCTCTCTAACAACATGCTTCTATTTTATATACATTTAAATATCCTCTGTTATGCATATGTAAACTTGCATATCTTTTCCACTACCTTATAACATTCTCCAGCTGTTAATAAAAGAGCAATAAAATAAGCTCTCAAAAGCAGTTAGCCTTAGTTTTGTGTTTGTTTTTCAAATTCCTAAATTTCTCTTCATCTGCATCTTATGGCACTATTTATGATTTATTACATTTCATAGAAATGAAGTATAACAATTAGTTCATTATAGTATAAAAGTATGATCACTCTCTCATAAAGTATTGGAGCATAATTTCCTCTTTTTATTAATATACTTATTAATGTACTTTCATAAGTACAGTTTCATTAATAGTATATGAGAATAAAAAATTTTTCCTTAATGCTACAGGAAAAAAAACTACTCTCACTAGTAGGATAAGAACTTAACTATTCTCTCACTAAAACTATTGGATCATTGCCACTTTTTTATTGTTAGTACAGGAGTGTAGACAAGTTGTAATTCTTTTTGAAACATCATCTGAAGAGTATACAAAAATAGTTTATGACCTATTCCATAGACTACTTATAATTATGACAAACCTGATTGGAAATTGATGAAATTGTTGTGATATGAATTGGATCTTTATAGGATTGGATTTAAAGATAGTTTTGTACATAATCTTTCTGACAATAATTTTTTTTTGTTTAGGTGCCTAAAACATTGTATGTTTTCCCTTATTTAAAATCTCCTTGTTCAGCCTACCTTATTTTAATAATTCATAGTATGAATTGCCAGGATGTAAGCATTTGTTTATATCTTTACTGCATCACTGTCATAGTGTGAATTGCCAGGATGTAAGCATTTGTTTATATCTTTACTACATCACTGTCACAGTATGAATTGCCAGATGTAAGCATTTGTTTATATCTTTACTGCATCACTGTCATTATAAAATCACATGTTCATTGTATTGATACATAAAATTAATGAACAGTGTAAGTCTTTTTAAAAATGTGTTTTATTGGTGAACTCGAACATTATTTTCATAGCAGAGATAGATACTGTTTATATATTATAAAAATTATGTCAAAGACATTCTAAAGAAGTGCAATGTTTATTATTTTCATTGTGTAGATATGGAAGAAAGTAGAATACATTGGAGTGATAGGATTTTCAATCTATATTCATCCTCCACTCTATCTCAAACAAATGATACACATGATCACATACATGTAAAAAAGATAAATGATCCATGTTCTATATGAGGTATCTGTTGTTCATGGTCTGAATTGTATAATCATTGGAAAATTTATCTGTCACATATTATTACTATTATTATTTTATCTTCTTAACTTTTTCTTTTGGAGTTGGAATGACACTCTTCATTTGCAAATGGCTGCTGTTTTTTTTTTTCATGTGTCAAAACATTGGCCAGGAAGTGAACCTGCAAACCCGGGACAACTGCTTGTAAGGCAGCTGCGCTGACCACTCGACCACCAACGCTTGACAAATGGCTACTGTTTATACCGATTATCTGTCTAAACGGTTAGCTATCAAAGTATTATATTACTATCATTACCGATGAAATACTTGACTTACAATCTTTTTTACACAATTTAATTTACTTTTTTATATTTAAAACTACATCAAAATTTGAATTAATCCTAATGTTTAAGCTAGGGATTAAGCTTCGTCATAAAATTATAAAGCCATATAACTTGTAATAAGGATATACATACCGAATATATTTTTTGTATACGATGTTTAATGTTTAACAAGTAAAATAAGGTACATATTGTAGGACAAAAAGAGTTAGACTTTAGAAAGAAAAGAAAGTTTAAAAGAGATTACTTTGTAGTTCGTTGGTGAAAATGTGTGTCATTTTTTATCTTTCAAAAAGACTTATTTATCCCCAGATAGCTATAATGTTAGGTGAGATAAGAGCTGTATTGAAATCCAAATGACTATGTTCACTTGACATTAAATAGAATTTTTTTTTAACAAAATTAGTAAATCTGCGCTCAAAGTTATTAAGATGACAAAAGAAACTATTCTGTTAGTATAAAGTATGGGAAATTATAAATTTATTAGAAATCAGTTTCCACATATATAAATATAATTTTATTGACTAAAATATATGCATAACTTAATATACTTAAATTTAATATTATGATCATTATTGATTTTTCTTATTGTGCTTTATTAATTTTTACTAGCAATATATATAAGTAATTTGTTTTTATCAGTGTGTCTGACCTTTCACTACACCATTCTCAGACAAGATAGGGACAAGTTTCTATCCATTTATAAATACCTTATGGAGAGGTGTACAATCATTGTCAATAATTTGCATTGTAAGCTTTTGATTTTATTAGTGCAACATTCACCTTTAGCTCAACCCTAATATAATGATCCATTAGGCCAGAAGTCAATCTAACCTCCCACACTATAAAAACATCAGGAACCTACACCTTTCAAGTAAGCCATATATCACGTTTACAGTTTCACTTCATATATGTGTATATTTAAATAGATTTTAAACTTTTATTTCATCACAAATTACTAAAACATATTATTCAAGACATGGGGAAAAAACAAACGATCATCAAGATATAAATTTCATGGTGAACCATCATTCATAAGTCCCAGATCACAATCTCTTCCATATATTTTCATCATTTGTTCAGAATACATATTGATAGCAAATAACTAATTTAATTATAATATAATCTTCAATAACTTCTCTTCCTCTTTCCTTCTTTATTTTTGATTTTCTAATATATAACATATAATAATCACATTCCACTCTTTTTACACTTTTGAAGCAAAATATATTTATTTATTAATATTACAGCTTTGACTGTTCCTAGGAGTCTTTGTCAGATCTTAATATCTACTAAAGATCTGATGAAGACTGCTAGGAACAGTCAAAACTGTAATATTAATAAATAAATATATTTTGCTTCAAAAGTGTAAAAAGAGTGGAATGTTGTTATTATATGTTAACTAATTTAATTGACAGGTTTTAAATTATTTGCACTCACAACTTAGATACAAAAGTTATTAATAAATCTTCATAAACAAATGATGAAGTTATGTGTAAGCAATTGTGATCTGGACCAACTGATGAGTGCTGGTATAACACAAAATGTGCATGTTATGTATCATTTGTCTTTTTTACATGACTTCAATCATATGTTTCAATAACGTGTAATGGAATAGTATAATATATATATATGAATTAAATCATAATATGGGCTATATGGCTTACTTGAAAAGGTATAAGTTCATGATGTATCTATAGTGTGAGAGAATGTCTGACTTCTGGACTGATAGATAGTTGTGATAGCATTGAGATAAAGGTCAATGATGTATTGATAAAAGCAAAAACAATGATATTTATGTAAATTAATATTTTGCAATTAATTATCCATCAATTTAAATCTGGATCTATGAATGTGCATGTATATGTATTTGAATATGCATTTTTATTTTAAAAAATCAATTAACTGATTTTAGTGTTTTATAATTGGATAATAAAATATGTTATTATTATACTTTTTCTCCTATATGCTATGACTAAGTACTATATATATTTGCTTGGGTAAGAAAAAAATACTAAGTTATCAATGGAAAAAAGCACCTTATGAATCATTGTCAAATAAATGCTACATGATTAAAAATATATATATAACCAAAATTGCCATATATATGCAAACCTGAAGAGCATTGTCTTCATGGGATTTTTTTATTTGGAGAAGAGTTTGTCAGTAAATCTTTTGTCTGCAATAAGCTATTTATTGCTGTTTTACTTAGCTCTAAATTTGAGAAGCTAAATTAAAATAAGTTATCAGTGACAAACTATTATTAACGATTATCATATAATATTAGTTTTCCAAATAACTCTATGCCTAGAAAACCCAGATGTTGTTTAAGCAAATAACGTAATACAGGATACACAATTTGTTTTACAAATGTCAAACTATATATGCAATCCATCTTTGACACTGTTCAGTTTAGATAAATATATTGATGTTTATTATTAATCATTTATTAAGATAAAGATTGACATACCATTTCTAACCAAAGTATAAACTTTAAATTCTGGTAAAGATTAATATAAAAGTTTAACATAAACATGTGATATCATTAATTCAATTTTATCTTTCTTTTTCCATGTGCATTATCTTTTTTAGATATGCTTAAAATTTTCATTCAATAATGTTGTGGAATGGAAGTTTTAAGTATATTTAAAAATAATAATACACATGAAAAAAAAAAGATATGAAATTATATTAATAATACCATATGTATATATTTAATTAATAATGTTGAATATTTTTATATATAAAAATATTTGAATATTATTTTTGATTAGAAGACTCTATGTATATAATAAGCTCAAAACAATTTGGTGTAACAATATTGCTTTTCTGCAAATTTGATTTGATTTCTTTACTAAAAATTTTAAAGCCATCTAGAACTATTTCTATCTAAAAGTTTATATTCCCAGAACCTTGGTTCAGTTGTTTAGAGAACTTTTCGCAATTTTTTAAGTTGTAAAAATGTAAGAGTTATATATATATATATATATTATGAATCATATTTTCAGGATTAACCATGTTTATTAGAACAGAATCAATTTCTTATCAATGTTTCAATAAAATAATACTTATCCTTAACTGGGTGAAAAAATGTATAATGTAATAATTGCATGTAATTATTACTCGAGAATAAGTATTATCTTATCAAAATGTTGATAAGAAATTTATTTTATTCTAATAAACACAGTTAATTCTGAAAATATGCTTCATAAAACATCTTTCACCCATGAAAGCATTCATTTCAATATATATATATATATATGTGTGTGTGTGTGTGTGTGTAAGTAGAGAAATTTGAACTTAGGATTTTTCAGTCTATATTTGTCCTCCACTCCACCTCAAGCAACTGATACACATGACCATATACATGTAAAAAAAGACAAATGATCCCCAAATATAATCTTAAGTTCAAATAGTTACACATATATATATAAGAAACATTCAGTATATGCAAATTATATATATATATATTTATTTTTAAATATCATTACCCAATATGATTTTTTTTCTCTGTTGTTTTTCACTATTTTAATTCATGCCAAAAATTCATCTTAAGTAGGTTACTTAACATTTTATAGTCTTAGTAATCTGTGATTTTGATTAATTTGTATTGTGTTTTCTTAATTTAAGATAATAAAAAATTCCTCAAAGATTGAGATGTTTGTTTACTTAGAAGTATGTTCTTATTCTTTTCCTTTCTTTCTTTGCATTTCTTCATATATTTATATATATATTGTTTACAATAACTCCCCTCATATACACTTGATGCAAAATTTTTTAAATATATTTCTTTATTTTCCTGACAGTTTTGACTGTTCTGCAGTCTTCATCAGAGCACTCAGAGTTATTTTAAAGGCAGAGAAAGTTAAGAACACTCTGATGATGACTGCAAGACAGTCGAAGCTGTCAGGAAAATAAAGAAATATATTTAAAAAATTTTGCATCAAAGTGTATATGAGGGGAGTTATTGTAAACAATATATGTTTGTTTACTGTCACTGATCATTTTCCTTGTCCTCCTGCCACCCTTATGGATACCCTTATTTATAAAAGACTCTCACTTTATACACATTTTAGATGTTGCTGACTAAACAAATAATTAGAATAACTTATTTATTTATTTTCATGATCCAGCAGTAAAGAGGATATAAGTCATCTTCATATTAACTTCTGCAGAAAATGTTTCCACAGAATATTAATTATAATACAAGTCAACTAATTCTATTTTGCACACTATAATAAATGGGTAAATAATTTTATTTATTTGCAAATATTATTTATCCATATTAAATATTTTTTTTTTTTTGGTTTTCATACATCGTTTTTATTTGTCCTAAAATATTTCAATTGTAAGATAACCCATACATTAATTTTTATATTTGTTAAAAATAAGCTTTTATTACAAGTTGGGATGAGGATAAATTAATCTTAGATAGAATGAAATGATGGATATTTTTTTTACTATTGTTCTTTATTTACACAGCATTGAATATCATAATTATATTACATTATTTAATAATGACAATTTCAGTAGTCTTATAGATGTTTTTTTTATCATTATTTAAACTTTCTTGATAGGAATCTTCTTCAGAATTATGAATAACACTATATTATTTTTTGCTTATATGATACATATTTTGATATGAAAATATCAATCTTTCATATTATATATTTATCATTTATGAAATGCTATATTTTTACTGATATTGTTTTTTAATTTTACATCTCAAACTTGAGATAATAGTATCGGTAAAAATGTTAGAATAATATAAAAGTAGCAATTTACTAATAAATTTTCTTCAGAGTCAATAAAAGCTATAAAGGAAAGAAAAAATATAAAAATTATTTTTAAATGATTCATTAAAGAGAATTGTGTATCTAGAGGTTGGTAGGATAGTATAAAAGAGAGTTAATTATGGTAAAAGAGAATATAATTGTGAATTAGCAATGAATGATCCAGAAGAGAATAAAATCTCAAAACTGTAAAACAGACATCTGGTATGATGTTGGAAAGAACATTTTTCCTATAGTAAGAAGAAAAATGGAATTATTATTAAAAATGAAGAGTAATAAAAAACAAAAAAACATAACCCCTACAGATATTACATCTTCTGAATTACCTAGCATTTTAAATAAAAAAGTGAGACCTTCAATTAAATGTATGAAGAAGATAAAAGCTTCGGAAAATGATGGAATTATAATCAATATTTTAAAAGAAGCAGATGAAGATAAATAAAAATCATTAAATTATATACCCGTGCGTAAATGATAAAGTTCTTGCAAAAGAGTAATAGAATTCTTTAATAATATTAATATTTAAGAAAGATGAAAAAAGTTATTAAAAATTACAGAATATTTTTTATCAATTCTATATAAAATGTCTACCAAACTTAATAACAGTGTACTTATAGTGAACTTTGGATTTGAATCAATCAAAAGAACAAGCTGGATTAAAAACGATTTTAGCAAAGTGGATCGCATTCAAGTATTAAACAAGTTATGGAAAGTTAAAACAGGCAAAACTCATTATATGTATTGCCACACACAGCAAGCTAGAGTAATCAATGGTTTCCAGAAGGCAGGCTTGTTCATAAAATCCCCATCTAGTGCCTACACATCCAATATCCCCAGTCTAGTTCTGGCTTGTGGCCTTCATCAGTGAGGAGCCTTGGAACTGAGAGCACTGCACCTAGATCTTAGGATCTAATGCAACCCTCCAGCAGCCACCTTTTATCTCCACTTAACTACAAAACTATGAGTCTTAAACTGAAAACACCTTAATGTTTTCAATCCAAGCCCATTAGCTTATATAGTCATATGGGTCTGAACTCAGTTCAGTACCCATACATTTTTTCTGGCATCCATTGATTACTCTAGCTTGCTGTGTGTGGCAATGCGTATAGTGAGTTTTGCCTGTTTTAACAACAGTTATACACAAGCATAAGAAGTGGTGGTCATGTGACGTTATGAAAAGTACCAGTAAATATGAGTTCCATTATGGCTTGGATTTTTAGATTCTGAAAGGTGATTTGATTCTATAAACATTACTGTGGTAATTAAAATATTGGATCATCCAGGTACAAACTTGAAATATTGCTATAATTCTGAAGAATATCAAAGTACTACAACAATAATTAGATTATGTGGGGTTACTAAAAAGATTAATGTTCATTAGGGAGTGTGATAAAGTGTTTTTACATCTTCAAAAATTCTTATATCAGTTTTACAACAAGGATTTTATGGATTAAAATGGGAAGTGAAGAAAATTAATATAAATCCAGATGTTGTATATGTGGTATTTGTTTACAAATAATACTTCAGAGTTTTAATAAATATTGTATGAGTTATCTGATAAAGAATAAAAAGGAATGAAGACAAAGACTAAGAGACTAAAGTAATATTCAATGGATTTTCTCATTAAAAAAAATAAAGATTGAAAATTATTAATTAGGAAATTTTAACAACTAATAGTATTTTGTTCAGAAAATTGATACAGATTTGAAGCATAATGAATGAAGTTAAGAATAGAATTAAATTTGGATAGAACATTTTTTAAAGAAGTAACTTAATGTTTAAAGAAATATGTGTATTTGCATTTGAAATGAGTTTTCTCTATTCAAAGTAATTGATCTGAGACATAGTCACTTAACAGAAGAGAAATTCAGTCACCTCAGACTATTCAATGAAGTATGAAAAATGTATATTAGGAGTAACAAAAAAGGTCAAAAATGAATATCATTTTTTTTGAAAGATTTAATAAACTAAAAGGGAAATGGACTGGACATTTTATTAAGTCAATGATAATAATTGGACAGTTGCAGTCTTAAACTGAATTACAAAAATTTAAAAAAACTTAGAAATACACCACTAATTTGATGAATAGATGAAATAAGCAAATTTGCTGGTATGTTTTTGAAAAGAAAAGCTAGAGATCAGAGAACTGGATTGAACTTGATGAGTTTATCTTAAAATGGATCAATAAGGGTTAAAAATTATAATCATAATATATGAAAATGTATGCATATATATGCATGTAAATTTTATTTTTATTTCGATATTAAATATTAAAAATTGTTCAAAATCTCACCAGACATTAATTGATAAGCCTGGGAAGACCTTCATTTTTTTTATATAAAGTTGATGAAACTTTTGTTCTGAAATAGACTATACTTTTATTTTCAAAAAGTGAACAAAGATGGCAGACCTTTAAAATATAGGAAGAAGTCAGCACCAGGAACAAGTATTGATAAACAGAGCATGAGTGGGTTACGATTAAAAATACAATAGAGTGGCTAATTTTGATAAGCCTTTGACCAAAACTTATTTAAATCCCCTTTAGTAATTAATGTGTTAATTTGAAATTATCATTGTAAAGTTATAAAATAGAAATGTTTTGATTTTAATATTACAGTAATGACTCATTAGAGATTAACATAACTCGGTTTTAAACAGGCAAAAAATCTCCATATAGTAGTGCCACCTTGTGCTAACCAGAGTAATCTATTGATGCCAGAAGGCTTGTGCATAAAATCCCTATCTAGTGCCTACTCATCCAATATCCCCAATGTGCTAGCATGAGATGGTGATCATGTGATGTTTAGAGGAATTATCAAAATAGTTTACTAAGAAAATTTAGTAAGGAATTATCAAAATAGTGTCACCAAGCCAATGACACACTTGATTATCATTTATGATGGATTGCTATTGCTTATTATCTTTTTATACAATGTAATTTATCATTTTGCATGTAAAATAATAGAATATACATGAATAAATTTTGGTATTTAGAACTCCATCATAAATAGTGATGCATTTTACATATAATATTCTAATTAAATTAGTTTGTAAAACAAGTTTACAAAAGTAATAAAAGTTTACCCTTAAATCATTTTTATAGCTACTGTCCTTTACTTTTTATATGGACATTTTTTTACATTTCATGGCATCTTTAATCTAGTTCCATAACATTTCAGCTTCTAGAATTGCCTACAATTCTCTTTCAAGTTAATATATGTATATTGTAATAGTTCTATTAACATGATATTCATCTAACATTTTTTTACAATATTTTTCACTTTGATTTACCTACCTAATCATTTTCAGCATGAAATTTTCAATAAGATAGGTTTTTCATAGACTTTTTTTTTACAATTCTTTATATGGTATTATTTGTTATAAATATCATCAAAGCATGATCTGGTTAATATTTATAACTCTCAATGCAGCTGGTAAATTATTTCAAACTTTATATTTTGATAGTAAAACAGATTTGACAGTTCTCCCAAAGATATTCAATTTTGTTTTGATTCTTAATCATTATTGCTGACTCCAATAATATTATAACTGATTCAGTATTAATGTATTATTTTGAACCATATTTTATTTAAGAAAGCTTTTTATATAGAAAAAAATGCCTGGATAATTAATTTTAAATTCATGACAACCTTAGTGTTAAGACTTATCATATTTGTTTCTTGATGTTATTTTAAAGTTATTTTGTCTTGCCTTATCAATTAAGACAATTATCTTACTTTCCTACATTCTTGAGGTGGATAAATGGCAGTTTTTTTACATCCCATTTTGAAACTAGCATGCATTAGTATGCTAAGCAAAAAGTTGATGATTGTTTTATATAACACTCTCAGTAAAAATTCTAAATAAAAAAAAGAACAAAGAATTGACAAAACTGAAAGTCATTCTTCTATTTGTTAAAGACTGTAAGTAACCTGAGATTTGGCATCTAATTATATCTATATATGTGTAATAATTAATAGCATAGCAATTTATATATCTGTAATATTGGAAGCATTAACTCTTTACACATGCATTGACACCCACAAGGAAAGCACATATGTGTCAATTTTGACACATATGTCAAGAATAATTACTTCACCCATATTATAGTTATATAATATGTTACATTATTAATTATTACATTTATATAAACTATTAAAATTCAGTGTTGCAGATAGTTAAAACAGAAAAACTTTTTTCTTTTCTGTGATTTATACACTAAATTGTGAAAGTAAAAAGCTGATTAAAAGATCCAGCTTATAATAAGTTCAAACCAGCCTGGTCAATAATTTTTGGGTTTTTTAAAGAATAAGCTCTAATTATAGGTTGACCACCTATGGTTTTAAAAGCTATTGATTGGTAAGTGCAAGTCAATTTTAGCTCTTATGCAAAAAGTGCTCAATAAACTAACATGGAGTTGTAATTCTAATTAGTATACAATATTGACTGCTAGGAAAGTTTGTATTTATGTATTTCATTATTTCATCTAATATTGACAAGCAATAAACTAAAAAAATTGTGAATGTCAATAGTTAAATATAGTTTTAACAAAACTATGATCAATTTTACATCTTCACACTTTCATTCCAAAATGCTTAGGATTGGCCTACATAAATGAATATAGCTAAAAAGGATAAGATGATCCATTTGCATCTTTGCAAATACTCTATCTTGTGCTTTGGGTTGAGAGGATTTCATGTGTTCAATAAACTAGCATTGAGTTGCTTTATATATATATATATATATAGTATATATATATATATATATATATATATATATATATATATATATATATATATATAATCAATCGAATTATACATAACTCTAAATAATAGACAACTGTTTTATAAGCAATTTAATTTAATATCATCAAATCGATTTTTGTTCACAAATGAACCTTCTCACGATGCCATTTTTAAAATCATACAAAGCTATAGAACGTTTATTGTCACATGATTTTTTTTTTAAAATGGCACGATTTGATGATTAAATTAAATTGCATACAAAACAGTTGTCTATTATTTAGAGTTATGTATAATTTGACTCATTAAATGTTTATAAGTTTTTGACAACATTATGATCATATAAGTTACTGGAAAATGACTATAAGAAACTATATATATTATAATCTATAAAAGATTACATAAAATTAGGTTATATCAAAATATCAATCTGAATAAATCTTTTGATACAAATCAGATTTCTTTATCAAAGTAAATCTTTTATAAATAATTCAGTTCTCCTAATCAAGAAAATTAGTTCTTACTTAAATAATTCAAATCTCAAGCAAAATAAAACTTCCTAAAGTAAATCAGATCTCTTGATCAAAATAATTATTTCTTAAATAAATTAGATCCCTTACGAAAAAATTTTTTTTCTTAAAGAAAGTAGATCTCAGGGGTCAAGTGCTGTTAGCCGAGAGGTCATCGCGGCCACCTTGCAAGCAAGTATTTGCGGTTGTGGGTTCGCGTCCCGGCCGGTGCTATGACATAGGAAAAAAAAAGTAGATCTCAGGGTTCTTGCTATAACAAATTCTTGAATAAGCAAATATAATCGCATTCTTTTTCTTAAGTTTTTTATATCAACAACGAATGTAATCCTAGAAATATTAATACTAATAAGATGTGATTCAATATTTTGGATGATATATTATTACAAGAAATAATTATTACTTTTAAAATTAATCATGAAAACTCTTATAATAAAACAGGATTACATTCATAATATGAGTAGAAAACTGATTTTATTTCTATCCATATATCACATAATAAGTTCTCTTATAATCTTCAGACAAAACAAAATAATCCTATCCTTGAATGTTATTTTAACATCAACAATATAACATTTAATAAAGTGACTTTTATCATATTCTTGCATTCTTATACTTTTATTTCATCGTAAAAAAACATGTATCTGTGACTTCTATGGATTTCTGAATATGCAGATGATGATAGCTAAGATACAACTTTGAAATTTGATAATTAAAACAGTATTTATTGTCATTAATAAACATGACAAATATAATCATTAAATTATTTTAACCATTTCATATTTTGAATGACAAAGAAACATCTTTTGGATAATTCACCCCATGGTGAATTTTTTCATAAATATTATACATTAAAATGCATGTAAAATAGGTATATTTTATTATAATAATTTTTTTTCCCGAAGATTTTGCATAAAAGATGCAAAATTCAAAATTCCCACTCTTACAATAGAAATAAGCCCTGCCCTGACATGTTCAGCCATTGTTTGTTGCCAAAGCTGCAAAATGTTTGGCATTTTATGACATTGTAGTTTCCAATGATGCAAAAATGTGTTTATTTGTGAATTTATTATAGTTTTAGATATTTTTTAAAAAATAATTTTCAGTATATTTATTAAATATCAAGAAATATAAATTATTAATAACTTATTTTGACTTGAAATACTTTATTTTCAAAACTATAATGTTATAGATTTGCTCATATATAAGAATTTGAATTGAAGGATTAAGTGATTCATTGTATTCCTTCAAAAATATTATATCTCATGTTGAAAAGGAAAGTATTCATTTATTATTAACACTTGCAAAAAGTGCATGGACAATTAGCTTGAAAGGTTGATATTTGAATGTATTAGCAGCTAATGTAAATACAGCCTGAAGCAAATTACAAAACTCTAGCTTTGATATAAACAATCTATTTTATATTTATGAGTAAGAAAATATTGCAATTTTGCAATAAATATTCATAAAATTTAAACTTTTAAAGTATAATTTATTAGATATAAGAGAAATAAATAATTATTCATAAAGATGTGTAAAAATAATGAAACTTACAAAATATTTCATTGATTGTATAAACTGAAAATAATATTTCTAGAAATGATGACCTGTAAAGTCTTTGTTTTGATTACATCCTCATTTTTTTAATATTTACAGAAACAAAATGTGAACATTTAAAATGTATTTCAATGGTAAACAAAAATATCTATCAAATGAACTCAAGTTTTTTTTTTTTTTTGATAAGTAATAATCATTTTATCATATATTTTACATTGACAAGTGAGACAAAGAAAAACATCAGAAATAACAAAAAGCAGTAGGGTTAATAAATTAAAAATTATAATTACCCAGACTTAAATTAAAATTATAAATTGCAATAGGAAATAATAAAATAAATAAATAAATAATCTTGATATGTTTTCCTATGAATTCATAAACTGCTCACATTTTAATAATCTTATGTTCAATTGCATATGAATTTGAAAGAAGATTTATAAATTTTAGAGCCATATAAATAATTAAATTTAAGTGTAAAACATTTAATCAAGGTCATAAAAACACATTGAATGTACAAACTGGGCATATCAAAACTACTTTGATCTTACCAAGAGCACAAATGAATGCATGTGTGGCATCATGCATGAGTTCGAACCTATGACTTTACAACATTTCAAAAGCAAAATACAGACACAGTTAGTATTACGCATGACTTTAACAAAATCTCATTGAGATAACCAGAAAAGAGTTTAAAAGAAAGGCAAAAATGAAATGGTGGAATAAACTTACAATAAACACTTATACAGCAGTGTAATAAAGAATTAGAACTTTGGCACTAATCTTAAAATACAAGAATAAACCATCAAAAAAAGGTTGCCTAAATATAGAATTTGATGGTAAATATCTTATAAGACATATACAAGCTCACTGGCATGATAAAAACAATCTGAAAAATAGAGATAATACTATTACCTCACATAATAACAATGAATAAATGGTGTGCAAAACAGATAAAGTATAGCAATAATAGTAAACCATAGCTACACATATGAATTTATGGCTAAACAATTGAATCAGAAAAATATACATTTGATTCATGAATTCTGTCATCCATATATTCATGTTCTAAATAATTCCACATGGGACTAATATGATACATTCTAAAAATATTTCCAATAACAATAATATTCTGAGAACTAACATAAAAACATAATAAAATCATACATAAATAATACATAGGAGAAATCACAAAACAAATGCATACATGAATAAATCTCAAAAGTAAATATTTATACCTTTTTACCAATTAACAAATTAATATTTCTTATATTTTGTTTTTCTATACCATCTGATAGCATAAACAGTTTTAATAAAGAGTTCTTGGACATGCTGAAGATTTTGAAAAATATCAAATAATATTAAATATTAGCAACTAAAATTTGAGATGTGTAGAATATTAAACACTGACATTACTAACAAGCCATTCAAGTAACAATGAAGTATTTATTTAATTATATAATAATATGAAAAAAAAACCTTCTCTCAAAGCAATTTAAATATAAAATAAAGAAATGAATAATAATAAGCATAGGAGATATTTTACATAACACTTACATAATTAATAATATTATTTTTTTGGAAATAAAACTAATAACTTTATGTGACAAATTTAAGCAAAAATCAAATATATTTATTTTTAAATACTATAAAAATAGTATAAAATGTTGTTGTGTAGTAAATAAGTTTTTATCATGGACACAATAATCTTTTTAATAACTTATACATTATAAAGTGAAGAGCAGATTCTTGCAAGCAAATAATAAGAAATACTTTATATTTTCTTGGTAGTAAAATATTTTAAAAAGAAATAAGGCATATCTATTAAATAGAATAGTCTTTTATTAGCAATACGTAAATTGTATGAGCACCAAGTTAATTTTATATTATACACAGGAGTACCAAAATAACCAGAATTTTATAATAAAAAATTGTTTATTTGTAAGTGTTATAAATTTAATTTCTTTCAAATTACTATTCATTTGATACAATACACTGGTATAAACATGTTTTTTTTTTTTTGTTTTTTTTTAAAGTAGCCTAAAAATACTTGCATAGTGATATAATGTAACCAGGGGTGATATTCAATGGGTAAACATAGGTAGTGCTATACTTGTTGTTAAAACAAAGCTAAAAATAATAAATCAATTATGCCACTCTTCTAAAAAATATATAAAAACTTGTAAATAAAAACCAAATATAAATAAGTTTTACATTTTGTTTCATTTTTAATATGTTATAATTTAGTTAGTTTAAATGTGATGTGATGTGATTTGGCTTCTCCTTAAACGAAGTCAAGAATATCTCAGCAATTATGCCCAGATAACACCTGTTAGCCACTTTTTTTTTCATTCACCACTCTAAGTCTTCCCATATTCTGCCCCATCACATTTCCACAAACATGATCTCTGTCAACTCTATGGCCTTTAAATCTAAATCCCCCTTATCTTTTTGCAAACCCAGCATAAAAGCTAATAACTCACTTTCTGTATAGTCACTTTGTTCATACCTATTCTCCCATAACTTCCTTATCTGTACCCTTTCTGCTTTCAAGCATTTACATTCAATCAATAGATGCCTAATATTTTCTATACCTTCCTTACATAATTTGCATGCTAAATCACCCATAGTTTTCCATTTACATGTATATTCTATTGTTGCTAAAGATCTCATTAGAGCCTTAAACAATAAACTACTTTCCTTACTATTATCATAAATTAACTCACTTCCAATATTCCGTTTACTTCTATATATATTTAAACTCTTCTTACACTCCATACTACTGCTCCATCTCTCCAACTCTCTATTTTTTATTAATGCTTCTATTCTTTTATCCCATTCCTTACCACTATAGCACTCAACAATTCTCCTAACACAATCATCCCATCTTTTATACAAGTATACCAATATAAATTCTTTATCCAAATCTTTTGCATACCACATTACCTTTCTCACCCATCTTGTTACCTGCCCTTTACTCATAACCCAATTAAACACTATTTTGGCTATTCTTTTATTATCCATAAACTGCAACCTACCAAACATTTTCATTTACTTTTTGCATCTTTCATATAGAAACTTGACCATCCCATTTCTCCTTGAATTGTCTCCTTTGCTGTCCACACCTCTGCATCTAATGCATGTCTTACTACTTCCCTTTGTACTTTCTCTAAATAATCTAAAATCCTTTTACTAACACATAATGCATCATTACCATATGTTAACACTGCTACTGCAACTCCCTTCCATACAATTCTAGCTACATCATATTTATTATATGAAAATATTGTTAGTTTCTTTACCAAACCCTTTTTTTTCTTTGCTTCATTTACCAATTTTTTCTCCCATTTATTCAAGCAATTTTCCTGATTACATAAGATGATTCCCAAATATCTATATTTATCAACCACATTTAACTTTATATCCCCCAATAAAAAATCTACATCCTCTCTTTCCCCAGTATTAACCATCATTATATTTGATTTTTCTTCACTAAATTTAATCTCCATCTCTTTACCCACCCTTGCACATGTCCTCAACATAATATCCATATCTTATCTTCTTTCTGCACATAAAAGGATATCGTCAGCAAAAAAAAAGACCTGACAAAGTATATACTCCTTTGCCACCTATTAATGGTATCTCTACCCCTCTTCCTAATCTTTCTATTGCTTTCTCCATTTCACTCAAAAACAACAAAAACAAAATCGGTGACATAGGGCATGCTTGCCTTAATCCCACCCCATTTTTAACTTTAATTGATTCTATATCCCCTAATTGGTAAATATACTAATTATTTTCATATAATTTCTTAATATTTACTAAAGCTTCATCCATTCCCAAATTGGCTAATCTTACCCATAATCTATTTCTATTTACTCTATCAGTTGCTTTCTCTATATCTATAAAACTCATATATAATGATCTACCTGAATCCCTACTCATCTCCATAAGTTGTGTAACTACAAACAAACTAACTTCTATATGCTTATCTGACCTAAAATCTCCTTGCATTTCCCCTACTACATTATTCTCTTCCATCCATTTTAAAATTCTTCCAGCTACCATATATGCGAAAACTTTATATAAAACTGATGTTACCGCTATCTGTCTATAATTATTTAACTTTCTATAATCTTTACCCTTTCCTTTAAATAATAATCTTATTCTTGTATTACTCCAACTACCAGGAAAAACTGTCTTCTGTGCCATCTTATTAAAACATGATAATAACTTTGCTTTCGCTCTATGCCCTAAATTCATTACCATCTCTGCTGCCCATCCATCTAAACCTACCAATTTCAACAGTGCTCCCACCACAGATGTGTCAATCTCTCAATGAAACTGAGAATAATATTAATAATATTGTTATTTACCTCATACTTTTTTTAAGCATACCTGTTGTAAATATTTTGAATATCACCTCTGTTTTTAATGCCTCTGTCATTTTTTCCCACTACTTTTTATTCTGGAAATAAAAAACATCATGCTGAATATAATTAAAATGTGTTTCACACTCAAGGCTTTGAGAGATGACACTTTGTGGGAGTGGGGTGTGCACTGTTTTTTTTTTTGTCACAAAGCAGAATTTTTATGTTTTATCCCATCACATAAATGTTTCAGAAGTTGCAGATAAAATGCCTGACCATTAAAAATTAAATTTGAGAGAAAAATGCTTTTTGCATCAAAAAACAGTCACCATTGTTATGACTTTGGACTTCACTTGCAGTACTTTTTAGGGGTGTGGTAAATTGACTATTTCAATTAAAGCACTCATAAACTTATGCTTTTATGATATCAGCTTTCTTGTAATCTGTTTCAAACATTACAACGTTTTTCTTTTCATTTTCTGTAAACAAAAACCGAATTTTATATTATCAAAATTTTAAGCTTTTATTATAAAAGAATTGTCAAAAATGCAAAATACACATTACAAAACAATGTGATACATGGTCCCACAATTTTACACAGTCATGTCATTAGTCAGATCAACACAGAAGGATTTTTGCAAGATGTATGTGACAGCAGAAATATATACTACAACAGATGTATAAGTCAGAGGACAATTCCAGTTATTTTTAAGTCCCCCCCTCATATTTTATCTTTAAAGTTAGATAAAATATTTAAGCATAATTATTTTATTTCTTTTACTACAATAAAGCAAATATTTTCATGCAAGTATTCTATGATGCAGATATGATTCATAATAAAATGCATAAAACTGACATTTGTCAATTCATAACATTTTTATAGCAAGAGAATATTCATAATAGCTAGAATACATCATATAGCTATCTTTATAAATGGTGAAAGAAGCATCTCATCCCTTTTAGATAATAATAATAATGCAATAATAATTTTATGAGTATTACTTCAAAATATATAGTTATACAATTAAATAGTTTCTTTCAAGACAACATTTATACATTTAAAATTATTATTTCAGAGCCTACATTCCATTTATAACATTCTACAAGCTCATCTAAAAGTTCTAAATTGAAAGCTGAAATGAGAACACTTATAAAGAACAGAAAAATTTAACATTTCCAAATATATTAACTAGTATTCTTTTAGAATGAAGTATATAAATTCTTTTTAAAGTAATATAAAAGTGCTGTTATTCAATATTAAAATTACTGCTTTATGAAATAATTTAAGCATGTTTTAAACAATGAAATTAATAACAGATCTAATATCGCATTTATATCTTTTGTATACATCTCCTGTTGTTATGGTAACATTGAGCGATCATGTTACTTTCAAATATTACATATTATTGGACCTTTATGGTGTAGGAATTGGAGAAATTGAAGTATGATGGAGAACCAAACTAAAGGTCCAACAAATAATTACTTGATCACTGCATGATAACTTAAATTGATAAAATAATAATTATAAAAATTATTACTCTCAAGCAATGAAGAAAATGATGAAGTGTGAAAATGAATTGTGATGGTCAGAGCATAAATATGGCAAGTCAGCTGATAACTAATTAAGTTGATGATTGACAATTAGGTCTGAAAATACTAATTAGCTTATGCAACCTCATTTTTGTTGATAGGACAAAGATTCTAAAAATAAACTTTAATTACATTGTCTAGACATTGGACAAAGCAATAATTAATATTACATTATTATTACATTAAATTATACATATTTTGTAATAAAATGGAAATTATTACATCAATAAAAAATAAATAAATACTTTTATTTAAATATTTGTCTGAAGGTTTGTAATGATGGTATATTATAAGATGTAATATGTCGAACTATTTCCATCATTTATGAGTGAATGCTGAATGTATAGAAAATTTTAAACTTTATTTAAACTTTTCAAATACAAACAACTTGTTAGTAATAACACACAAATAGACTAACCTGTATTGTCTATTTGTGTGTTATTACTAACAAGTTGTTTGTATTTGAAAAGTTTAAATAAAGTTTAAAATTTTCTATACATTCAGCACTCACTCATAAATGATGGAAATAGTCCAACATATTACATCTTACTTTTATTTAAATATTTTTTAAGAATTCCCCGATTCTTAACTTTGTAAAATATTCTTTTATAAAAACAGATATTTTTAAAATATTAAACATAAAAACATTAAATTACTTTAAAATATTAATTTTTTCATAAAAGAGTTAAAACAATTATTTTTTTTTTTAACTTTTAATTCTAAATAGAAACTGAGTATATTCATGCACACACACATATATATTGAAATATTTAAAATAACTGTTTAAAAATAACTACTCTAAAGTTATTGATTAATCTCCATTATTTCTAAAAATGACAATAATACTAAATTACCATTTATAATTACACTTTTAAATAAACTGCAAGTTAGTAGTTACATTACTAAAAATTAATAACACATTTTAAAAACTGATTTAAGTATTTTAAAGTCATACTGATAATTTAATTTAATAAATAAGTGCAATAACTAAGATAAGAATACTTTTAATTCTTTCAATTATAACATGCTTAAGAATAGGTTATATTTTAAAATAATGATTTATAATTATACACCTACAATTACAAAGAAGCTAGCTTAATAAGTTAAAACTATTTATATTTACTTATATAAATTTGTTTTAAATAGTAAAATTTTATAATAGTAACTATAACTTCATTACATAGTTTACAGAATGACTTAGTATCACTATTAATCTACTACAGTAATATCATTTGCTTAATAGAAAAGCTATATAAAAAATTTTAATACTCTATCATAAATACTTAACATTAAATTCTGCAGTCAGAATATATA
Source organism: Epiperipatus broadwayi (assembly GCA_028023455.1). NCBI lineage: Eukaryota > Metazoa > Onychophora > Udeonychophora > Euonychophora > Peripatidae > Epiperipatus > Epiperipatus broadwayi. Next base: position 2,069,168 of record JAQFVV010000190.1, read on the forward strand.
TATATATTAAAATTAAATTTAGAATCAAAGTGATAAAGTAGTAAAATCAACATTATAGATTACTTTAACTATTATCATCAATAGTGATCTTATGAACAGATCTAGCAAGCAATCACTTGTCAAATTAACTGTTCTATTCTGTTATATTCATTGCTGATATCTTTACCATTCCCTCCAAAACATCATTCACTAAACTATTCTTTTTTTCTTAGTATATATTCTATCTATTTTTTCTTACTGTCTAGTTTCTTCTATCCATCTTTTTTCATTCACTTTTTCCAAAACTTTCTCATTCGTTATTTTACTTATCTAGTAAATGTTCTCCATTCTTCTCCATGTTCACACCTTAAAGGTCTTCCATCTATACCCAATTCTCTTAGGCACATTTTATAAACATACAATAATATACTTTATGTATAGCACCATTAATCTTTTCCTTAATTCTCTCTTTAAATGTCCACGATTTTTTCCTCTTTTTGCCAATGTTATCATTCTTTTAACTTCATCTTTTCTTTATCCATTCTTATTCAATACTTTTCCTAAGTGACTAAATCCATTCATTATCAAACTATATTATCAATAACCTTAACTTGTATTAGGTTTGTATTGCTTTCTATCCAGAAATCTTTGGTCTTGTCAACAATAATCTTCATTCCATATTCTATATATCTCTCTCCAATTTATTCAACAATATTCTGGAATTTCCTTTTAATTTCAACTATAATTAACCATGTAATCAGCAAATATTAACATTTTACTATTCTACCATCAATATTATTTAAGTCTAAATATTTAACTACTATGACTTCTAAATAAATATAAAAAATCGCAAGAGACACTTCATGCCATTGTTTAACTTATTTTTCTATACTCATATTTTTCAATCTGAGTCTTACTTTTTGTACAGTACATATTCAAAATAAATATTTTCTCTTTCAAAATTATAGTTTTATTTTTCAAAATGGGCATAAGTTTATTCCAGACTACTCTATAAAAAACGTTCTTTTTCGAATCCACTAAACATATATCAATTTCTTCTTTTTTTTTTCAAAATATCACTCAGCAATCTTTCTAACAACACCAATATCACACCATAAATATTAATAATTCTGGTATTTGTAATTATATCACCAACAAGGCTACTTACAGCAATGTGATTAAATGATGGAAATTTAAAAAAAATAGGCAATTCAGTTTTACATTTAAAACAATTTATTTAAAATAATCACCTTTACTTGTATTTTTTTTTTTTAAATGTAAATTGTTTTAAAACAGAAATTTTTCATTTTTCAAAACAATTAGCGTTAAAAGAGACAATATAAGAATTACTATCGTCATTAATAAATAACCTTTAGCATGTGTTATATCATCTACTGTTGAAGTTTTATTCTGTAGGGCTATAAATGAATGTTTGAAGTTCATATCTGATAATAACGTGTAAATTTAACTAATGCAATGCATATATGAATAATGAGGTAACACTTCATCAATTGATCGAACATAAATTTTTAATTTCAACATATTCCTTCCCCCCCTCCCTCTCTCTCTCTCTCTCCCTCTTCCTCTCTCTCTCTCTCTCTCCCTCCCTCCCTCCCTCTCTCTCTCTCTCTCTCTCTCCCTCCCTCCCTCTCTCTCTCTCTCTTTTTAAAAATAGAGAATTATCACAAGACAAATTACATTACTTTTTAAAAAAGATAAGTTTTTTTGTTATAATGAACATTAAAATGTATGCAGCTCAGGTTTTCTAATGACAGTCAATATTTAAGTAATAAAAATCTCATTTGCACATCTAATAAACTTAGATTTTGAAAAATAAATATCTTGTTTAAACAAAACAGAATATGTTTAATGGTCAAGGTTTTATTTTCTGAAAAGTAAATGGAATTACTACATTTCAAAAATGATATATATTTTCTTTCAATTTACGGTTAATAAATCTAAAGTCTTTTTAAAATCAGAAAGTCAATATTTAACAGAACTTAAGTTTAAATTTTCATTTATTTGTAGGTATGGATATGTAAAAGCACAGACAAAAAAAGGTTACTCGAAAATACAGTTTCGTAAATTTATTGGACAATAATTAATATATTAATGCATATTTAGCTAATTAAAAATTAATTTGTTTTTAATTAAAATATTAACAAATTTAAAAAAAATGTTGAAAATATAAAAATTTATATTTAAGATAATTCTAAAATAAATAATTAATCTCAAATATATGCTTAAAATATATATATTAAATGTACATTTAAACAATGAATTATCAACCTATTTTTTTGTAATCAGATCCATTTAAAAACGGTAAAAATAAAAATAAGATTTCAGATGAACAGATAAATAAATAACAAAAAATAGATTAAAATACAATATGTAGAAAGTTAAGTTTATATATTAAAAATTAATATTTTTTATTAAAAACAGTAGCAGACAAGATATTATATTGAATAAATAAAATGAGTAAAAGTCTATCAGCACGTTATGTCAAATGATTAAAATATTAGCTACATAAAAACGAATTTGTTGTTAATAATATTCTTTGATAATTTATTTGCAATGTGGATATAATAAAACTAAATTTAAACAATTCACCGAGTAAGAAATTACAACTTTTAAAAATGACTTTTTTATATAAATTGCTAGAAATATTTCCAACAAAAAATAAAAGTGAAAACATAGTGAAAAAAAAAAAGAATCTGTAACTAAAAGACTATAAAATGTCATTTAGAGAAATGAAAGGGAGATTTATTAAAACATTAAAACCCAAATTTAAATTATTAATGTTGAAAATAAATCGGATTCATATATATATAATATTTGAAAGAAGATGGATCTTTGAAGAAATCTCTTCACAATTAATCAATAACACAAACCCGGTGAAGATAACATTTATATATCCTACAGCATAATGTTTATTATAAATTTGTCATGTTCATAAACTATGTACAAATGTGTTGGTGTAATTTGGGAAATGTTTGAAAGTGTAGCCATACAATTATTGATCTAGAAAAAAACTGAAATTCTCACCATCTCTAAGTTGGCAAGATTAATAAGCTTCCTTATGAGACAATTCTTTTTGTATATTATTTAGAAAGACTTTTACATTGAAATGCATAATTTACAACATATTTTAATATATATATATATGTAATAAATTTATAAAAAAAATTACAGTTATGTTTTTAGTTAATTTACCTGAAAATATTTTATTTATTTCTTAATTATTTAATGTAAATAGTTTTAAAATAAAAGGTGAAAGATTAAATCTTCAATAAAAAGTCAATGGACTTTTTCAGATTTAGATTTAAATGAAAAGTTAATCAGTAACATGCATCTAGGAAAATTTATTAATCACAATGAAGATATCAAATACATTGAATTAGTTCATTATGGAGAAAGTTTTTTTTATATAAACATTGAGTAATGGCAGTGAAATTATTATTCAGTATAAATATAAAAATATCCTTCTATTTTTCAAACTTATAAAACATTTATAAATTAATGAGGGGGGGGGGGATTCTTTTGGTTTTTAAAAATCCCTTATAACTTTATGCACTTTCAAATAAATTATAAAAATAAATTGCTCAAGCTTATGATAGATGGTGCTAAAGTAGAAAAAATAATATTATTTATTGTAGGGATAAAAGAATTAAAGAATATTGTATTGGCATTAACATTTGTAATCAAAAAAAATATGTTTATGATTTATTGCCTTGTATCAATTCTAAATAACTACACAACTAGGTGAACATGTGTTAAAATTCTAAGTGATTTTGTCAGGCTATTATCTAGATAGTTACTGTTAAAGACCAAATTCAAAAACTGACCTAAAGTTGGGGATTAAATTGTGTTACCATTTGATGACCACGGATTAATCATGTTTACAATAGATATTGTTGATATAGAGAAAGAAATAATCTTGTTTATTGTAAAAAACAAATATAATGAAAAAGTGTTGTGCTGGTATAAATAATTATATGCAAAAGCTAGACCTTATATTTACATTTAACCATATAATAAAATTTTAAATAAGCATCTTCAATGAAGCTATTCATAAATATATATATATATATACACTTCAACAAGAACTTCAACAAAAGTGCTATTGTAGGTTAAGGAGAAAACAGGTTTAACCTCAGGGATTGTCAATTAGGTGTAATTGATAATTTTTCTTGGCAACATCAAATATTGAAGGTTATCTCTACTTGCATGGATATTATCTCCTCATTTCTATTCTTTAGTAATAACAATCCATAGAAAAATTTCATTCATAATATATTAAGGTTGATATGAAGATTTTCATGGGTTACAAGTATAAATAATTTTTTTTTGTTTTATCAATGTATGCTTTTTATTATAAATATAATGGCATTATAAGCTATCAACTGGGTGATGGATTTTTCAGAGGCACTGTAAACAGTGATTTATAACAACCTTCAATTTCTACCAATAAAATAACAGATATGTAAAATTAAAAAATAAATACAACTCTGATAATCTTTAGAGTAATATGTTTTTTTTTAAAAAAATTCTTCCAAATAGGAGGAACTTTGTATGCATCAGCATGTGTGTTAATAACAATGTAAATTCAGGGAAATAATTGATATATTCAAAAAATAAATTGTATCAACAATTATGACATCACATGAAAGACTTCCTCCTATTTTGTAAAAAAATTTAAAAAATACATTCCTCTGAAGATTTTCTGATTTTTTTTTATTTTTCAATTTTATATAGCTATTGGTGGAACTTTAACATTGCTATAAATCATTCACATTGCCTCTACAGCCATCTTTATAGTATTTTATTTATCAGCCAGTTGATGGCTTATGTAATCAAGCCAAAACATCAGTATATTTTTAATATATATATAATGTGATGACCACGTAAAGTCGTCATCACACATATATATTTATTAATAAAATTAGATAAATTAGCTACTAGAAAGTAATAAAGGTGAAATGGATTAGCTACTAAATTTAAAAAAAAAAAAGGAAAAGAAAAAATTGAAATTCAAATGTCAAAATTACTTTGGATTTTTGTAATAGTAAGAGAAGGGGAGGGGGTGCATAAAGAAATGCGTCTCTTTCTTTTAAAAAAAAAAAACCGCCAAGTCAAATGCTTGAAAGTTATTTCTATTTATTGTGGGAGAAGGGAAAGGGATGTATAAAGAAATGCATCTTTTCCTCTCTTGTTAAAAACTATATTGTAACAAGTTAAAATGAATTATAAACATAAATGTGAAAAATGAATTGTAAACTTTTAAATAAAAATTAAATGTAATATGTAATATAAAAACAATATGGCCATAGGTGTGAAAGTCTGTTGGACTAATTAAATTCCTCGGACAAAGAAAATGTATAACAAGGAAAAGCTTATAATTACAGCTAAATTAATTAAAACCTACATTCCAGCCACTAATTAAATAAAGAAACATGATGATAAGAATTGGTTGGAAATCTAAATCTTAAATAAAATTTACAAAAACAATGAACAAAAGAAAGACAGTAAGAGAATTACAATTATTATCTGTTCATTTCTAATAGAGATTTTGAGGAAGCAACAGCTCAAAGAAAATGAAAGAAGTGCGCAGCTAGTGGTGTTAGAGGGATGTGGGTTCATATTCAATCCATCTCACCACTGACTCACAATGTAAGATCTATGCCTGACCTGCTAGAGAGACCACCACTTCTGTGACTGACAACTTAAAAATCTACCTAAAGAATCGACAAGAAGTAAAAACTGGAACGAGAAATAACCCCACAAACTGAGAAAGAAAATCAATCCAGCCAACAGTGAAGGACATCAATGTCTCTACAAAAAAAGGGATGATCTCCCACTGGATGGTAAAAAGTTCTCGAAAGAAATACCCATGGAAACAACTACAAGGAAAACCTAGGTAAAAATCATGCATGCATTTTGATTTTAATGTTCGTAAATAAATCAACAAGGAACAATCTTGATAGATTTAGAACTCTACCCAATAGGACTTCAAAATAACTTTTATATTTGATCTGTTTTATTATGTTTTATTATAGCCACATATTATATAAGTGTGTGTGTTTTTTTTATTATTGTTATCATGTATTTTTTTTATATAACAGTGCGTGTTATTAAACATATTTATTCGTAAATTGCGTATACTTGCTTTATTCTCCTATCACCAAGCTATGATAGGAGGGAAAGCTATAATTTAGTAATTAAAGGGTAAGGCAGATTTTCAAAGGTATTCATGTGCTGCTTGTTCATGTGAATTTCCCAATTATAAAAAATAAATAGCAAGTGCTGGACATTCATTAAATTTCTTTGAAATAGTTTGCTTTGTTCAGCAGCCGAGGGTTCTTGATCGGGAAAAATAACACCAAGATAATATGTACATATTGCCTTGGGGTTCAGTCAAGGGTATAGATATGAAGTTAAATTTGTATCTGTATTAGCTCTCTGCTTGTATTGTAATGGCATTGGTTAAATAAATAAATAAACAATATCCATTACAGTTGGAGGCTAAGCTGGGATATTTTGGTTAGCAAAACTGCTAGTAAACAAATAAGAATAAATAAATGAAAGGAAGAATTGAAGTTGGAAAAAAATAAAGTATAATAAATAAGAATAAAATGCTATAAAATAAATGTAAGTGAAAATAAAATGTTGTAAGATAAAAATAAATAAAATAATAGAACTAAGAAAACTAATAAAATCAATCAACAAATAAGAATTTCCATCAAAAACCATTTCTGTTCACGAAAGTTATTTATTTCCATTATAATTGGAGGCCAGAGTCTGGGATATTTTCACGTTTACAAGTTCAGCCCATTTGAATTCGAATATAACAAAATTAATAGTGTATGGTAGACAAAAGCAAGAAATAAAATAAAATAATAAAGGGGAAAAGGGAGAGAAAGAGAACATGATATAATTTGGGAAGTTAGGTTGTAAATTGGAGACAGTTGTGAAGGGGTCTTGAAGGCAGGCATGGGTAAGTGATGTTTAGTGAGTGGGACAGGGAGAGTCGAACAAACATACCTAGTGTCAGTGAAATATAAAGTCAATAAAGTAAGATAATCCTATAAGGAGAGAGTTAGAATAATAAAGCCTTAGAATAAAAGATAAGTGATTAGTGTGTGTGTTAAATAGATTTGATGCACATGAGGTCAAAACCAAAAATCAATGCTCTAGTGGGCAGAATAGGAAAAACCTCTGAAGAACAAATGGAACCGTCTGGAGAAATAGCTAGTGAAGGTAAGATAGAAATTAGCAAGGGAATGGAGATAAAGATTGATAATAAAGATAAAATAAAAAGCTGCATTATATTGGATATGCTTACAAAAATAATGGAAGGCCAGCAACGGTTGATTATGGAAATGAGGGAAAGAGATGAAAGAAATAGTAGGAGGATAGAAGAGTTAGACGAATGACTAAATAAGCATTTTAGCCAAAAGGTTGAAGAAGTGAATGAAATATATGAACAAACCTCATACCAGGTGAAGGTTGCAAATGAAAGGTTGAATCACCAGGAGAAACTACTGAGGAAAATAGAGCAGTGCATTCTGGGAGAGTGGGTTAAAGTAAATCATGACATTGGGTTGAAAGTAAATGATGATATAGAGTATGTAAGGGATAAGCTGGAAACGTTAGGTCAAGAAGTAGAAAAATTGACAACAGAGCAAGAAAGCACAAGCAAGTGCTTGCAAATAAATAGTGAAAGTAATAATGCTAAGTGAATGCTCGTAGGCACAAAAGGAAAGACTGTCGAACAGGTTGATGAGTCGCTGAATGCATTTGACAGCACTAGGCCTAATTACAAGGCGGAAGATCAGGGATTTAAACCCCAGCCCAACGATCCACACATAGGAAGGATGCAGTTCAATCCTCATCACGATTATTGGGAAGGAAACCAGGCATTTCCTGGTAGATCAGAAAGGGCTGAAAGGTCCGAACAGACCGGAAGAGGCTCAGATCTAAATTATCCAGATGAGCAAACCTACTCTAGTGGACATCAGAACATTGCTCCAGTTCCAAGCACAAGTGGAAATATGTATGGTAAAAGGCATAAGAAGCCTCCAGATAAAAACTAAGCCTAAAGAAAATAAACAGATGGAAATGTCGGTTCGATCAAACAATAACATCATGGGATCACGAGAAATAAAGTTAATTTTTTTTTAAAACATATGACAGGTGAGGCAAATCATCTCATGACAAATAATTAAAGTTACTATAATAAACAAAAAAAAGTAATGTTCATGGAGTGAAACCAATGATAAACTTAATGCGTGTTTATGTGCAGTCAAGCACAGCAAGACAAATGTAAATAAAAGTAATAACAAAAAAAAGGGGAGGGGGGAATCTATAAATAAGTTATTTGTATAACAATCTGTCAATTATAAATGCAGATATAATTAACAAATAAATAAAAGTAAAATTAGAAATAAGAATCATTTAGGCTCATTAAAGAGCCAGTTAATAATTAATAAAATAAAATAAATGAATAATAGTGATAATACGTAAATGACAGATATCACTAGTAGGTGTATGAGGTTGCAGATTGAGGCATATATGTGTGTGTATGCATTATGTTTGGGTCGTATTTTGAGCTTGATTCAGCCATCTCTTCGCACTGTAGATTCTCATGGCTCTCAGTGGTAAAACTTTTAAATGAAGCACCAGTAAGAATCCTGGACTCATTATATAATAAGAATTAGTGTCTCGAAATAAATAAATAAATAAATAAATAAGAATTTGTTGTTTGTGCAAGATGAACAGGCAGTAGAAATATCCTGCTGTTTACACACTTTAAACCCTTTTATGTTTTGATAGAGTTAAGTCATGCCATGGTCTCATATGCGTAGAGATTAAATTGGTTGATCAGCCAAAATCAATCGGAAAGAATTGTGTAGTTTTACCTAGCTGTCTCTCTGCAGTCATCCTCATCATCATCATCACTCATCATGACAGAGTGGAAAAATATGTAATAAAAGCAGAAGAAAGGATTGAAAGCAAAGAATTAAAATAAGCTCTCATCTCAGACTAAGATTCGACCCGATTTTAATTCTCGCGGGTGGAGTGTAATGTGATGACCACGTAAAGTCGTCATCACACGTATATATTTATTAATAAAATTAGATAAATTAGCTACTAGAAAGTAATAAAGGTGAAATGGATTAGCTACTAAATTTTTAAAAAAAAAAGAAGGAAAAGAAAAGGTTGAAATTCAAATGTCGAAATTACTTTGGATTTTTGTAATAGTAAGAGAAGGGGAGGGGTGTATAAAGAAATGCGTCTCTTTCTCTCTTTTTAAAAAAAAAAATGACAAGTCAAATGCTTGAAAGTTATTTCTATTTATTGTGGGGGGGGGGGGAGGGTGTGCATAAAGAAATGTGTCTTTTCCTCTCTGAAATGTGTCTTTTCCTCTCTTGTTAAAAACTATATTGTAACAAGTTAAAATGAATTATAAACATAAATGTGAAAAATGAATAGTAAACTTTTAAATAAAAATTAAATGTAATATGTAATATAAAAACAATATGGCAGTAGGTGTGAAAGTCTGTTGGACTAATTAAATTCCTCGGACAAAGAAAATGTATAACAAGGAAAAGCTTATAATTACAGCTAAATTAATTAAAATCTACATTACAGCCACTAATTAAATAAAGAAACATGATGATAAGAATTGGTTGGAAATCTAAATCTTAATTAAAAATTTACAAAAATAATGAACAAAAGAAAGACAGTAAGAGAATTACAATTAGTATCTGTTCATTACTAATAGAGATTTTGAGAAAGCAACAGCTCAAAGAAAATAAAAGAAGTGCACGGCTAGTGGCGTTAAAGGGACATGGGTTCATATTCAACCCATCTCACCACTGACTCACAATGTAAGATCTATACCTGACCTGCTAGAGAGACCACCGCTTCTGTGATTGACAACTTAAAAATCTACCTAAAGAATCGACAAGAAGTAAAACTGGAACGAGAAATAACCCCACAAACTGAGAAAGAAAATCAATCCAGCCGACAGTGAAGGACATCACCATCTCTACAAAAAAAGGGATGATCTCCCACTGGATGGTAAAAAGCTCTCAAAAGAAATACCCATGGAAACAACTACAAGGAAAACCTAGGTAAAAAGCATGCATGCATTTTAATTTTAATGTTCGTAAATAAATCAACAAGGAACAATCTTGATAGATTTAGAACTCTACCCAATAGGACTTCAAAATAACTTTTATATTTGATCTGTTTTATTATGTTTTATTATAGCCACGTACTATATAAGTGTGTGTGTTTTTTTATTATTGTTATCATGTATTTTTTTATATAACAATGAGTGTTATTAAACATATTTATTCGTAAATTGCGTATACTTGCTTTATTCTCCTATCACCAAGCTATGACAGGAGGGAAAACTATAATTTAGTGATTAAAGGGTAAGGCAGATTTTGAAGGTATTCATGTGCTGCTTGTTTGTGTGAATTTCCCAATTATAAAAAATAAATAGCAAGCGCTGGACGTTCGTTAAATTTCTTTGAAATAGTTTGCTTTGTTCAGAAGCCGAGGGTTTTTGATCGGGGAAAAATAATGCCAAGATAATATGTACGTATTGGCTTGGGGTTCAGTCAAGGGTATAGATATGAAGTTAAATTTGTATCTGTATTATCTCTCTGCTTGTATTGTAATGGTGTTGGTTAAATAAATAAATAAACAATATCCATTACAGTTGGAGGCTAAGCTGGGATATTTCGGTTAGCAAAACTGCTAGTAAACAAATAAGAATAAATAAATGAAAGGAAGAATCGAAGTTATGAAAAAAGAATTAAAGTATAATATATAACATAAAATATAATTAAAAATAATAAAATCAAACGATTCCAAATAACCATTTTCATTATAATATATATGTAATCTTGTAATAAATACAGTAACATAAATATATATATAAAGTACAACTTTAAAAACTTTTAAAAACTGTATCTAATAATACTTAATTACAAGATTTCATATACTTCGAAGAAATATGGATATCTAATATGAATCTCATTATATATATATATATTAATTTTTATGACATCACATAACTTAGTAGAAGAAAGCTACTTCCATTTCAATTATATATATATATATATATATATATATATATATATATATATATATATATATATATATATATATATATATATAAATAAAATATAACCATTAGAAACCATATATACATATAACTAACAGTTAAATGATATTCAGATAGGAAATTAATATCTCTATATCTGAAATATTCTACAACTAAAAATATCTGAATCTATTTTTAATTAGAAAAGATTTGAACTCAGACTTTCAAGCTCTTTATAGTTATCCTCTCCATACTATATAACTGATATATCTGACCACATATATGTGAAAAAATAAATGATCTCCAAGAAATGTATTTTGTAATAAACCAACACTCATCAGTGGTTTGGATCATCATCTTCCACACATATATAGTCAGGGCTCAGTTTATATTAAGATAGCAAATCTTCAAGCTTTAATGGACAGGCTTCAATCTTCTCCACCCTCAGTAGCATTAAAACTCTGATGATAAAATGCTCAACACCCTTGTTGATTCCAAACCTTAGTGTTTAGTATAGACAATGTACTTGTATTTAAATCTATTTTTAACTGAATAAATACACATCAGGTGAATAGCCTAATAATCACCCTTAATTTGCTATTTAGATTTCCAAACATCAGCTTGAGTAATTATCTATATAATTATATTATTTATTTATGAAGTTGAATTATGAAGTGAATCAAGTACTCCAGAGTAATGAGATATTATTTGTCAAAAGGAAAAGTCTGTTATAAATGAAAAAAGCAGATCTTAAAGATTGGCAATGTAAGAGAGTAAAAGGGAAGCAAATGTTATACACATTGATAATATAATTTTAAAAGATAAAGCTTTGTTATAAATACTCAAAAAAAAAAAAATAATAAGTAAGGTCAATGAAATAGAGTTGTACAAATTTACACATAGATCTAACTTGAATAACAATAAAAATGATCATTGGGAATTATTATTGTTATATCTGGGAATTTAAGATTTCTGGGTTTAGTCTCAACTTGTCAATTTTTATGCTCATCACAAGATCTCTTATATCTCTAACCATGGGACTTTTTTGTTATTATTACTGAATACAAATGGAACAACAAATGACAAAAAATGTTTGTTTATAATAACAGGATGTCCTACTACACATATTTAAAAAATAGTATTGGGAGGAATTGATATTTGTTGGACAAAACTGGTTAATTGATCAAAAATCAGTGAATGATTAATCACTCAGGAATTTGTGATATACAGACCAAAAGACTTTTAAATTTTATGTCCATAATTTTATAACTGTCTTAAAATGACAGAACAGTGGTTTCACTGATTAGTTTCAATTCTACCAAAAATTAATTTTAAAAAACGTTGCTATTTAATTATTTTTCTTTTATTTTTAATTTGTCATAGTTATATTACAATATTGAGGCTATAAGATTGTAAGATACTAAGATCATGCATATATAATCACTATTAGTTTTTATTTATTCACATAATCCAATTTTATAACTATGCTATAAACTTTATTAAAAAATTAATTTTCTTTTAAAAGATTTTAATTTATTTACATGATTTTTTTTTTTAAAGTTGTTAAGTGTTAAGGCATTTCTTTAAATATTAATATATATATAAATATTTTTCATATACACAAATTTTGAAATAGTTTTAATTTTACAATAACATATTTTATGATTTGAATTATTATATAAAATCAGTAATAACTTCCTCCATATACTCAATCTTTTTATGCATGATTTTTGCTCCTTTAAACATCAAACCTCTTCACTTAGCTAAATCATACAATTTTACTGTTATGTCTTTTCTTTAGCTATTAGTTCACGTAATACCACCGTTATGTTTTATGTATATTAAAAGTTTAGTCTTTTAACAATTTGAGGATTGAACTGTTTTAGATTAAAAATATAAATCTTCCTTATACCTAATTGTTAAATTGTGCTCTATATGCATTTAACAGAAAAAATAATTATTAAATCCTCATTATCTACAATTTTTAATGGTTTTTTTTGTTTTCATTCTTCTTTATAAATTTGTATTTCATCCAGTAAAATTGTAATTTCTATTCATTACGTTGATTGACCAAATAAAGCTTGGCCTAAATCATTCTAAATGGAAGCATGATTAAATAATTGTAAATTTTAAGATATTGAGAAATGAAAAGAAATAAATGCTCTATACTACACATGATTGACTCTATCTCTAACATATGTGGACTATTAGCAGCTTTTACAATTTACTGAGACTGTTTCTGTTGCTGGACATATAACTAGCCAATTATATACTTACTCTACAAAAATTTAATCTAAAAATTTTTGTTTCATATAATTTTGATTAAAGTACCTAATCTAAGTAAATGTTTATAATCTAGCTCTAAAAAAATAAAATGTTACTAAGAAATATAAAGATGATGAAAAAATTATTCGCATAAATACTTTTACATATAAAGATTTGGAAGTATATTATATAGAAAACTGGTTAATGATCTAAGATTGAATGATATGTTATGAAGAAAAATGGTAAAATTAAAATGTAAATAAAATGATTCAGTTGTATAGAATTAGACAGATTAGTTTGTTTTTTTAGTCGGGAAACGAACCCGCTAACCCGGGACAACTGCTTGTAAAGCAGCCGTCACTGACCTCTCGACCACCAATGCTTGACTAGACAGATTAGTTGTGATGGTTTTACAAGTAAAAGTAAGAAACTTTTATTGACATTAGTAAAAAATACAATATGTTTAGTTTTTTTTAAAAATGTAATTAAAATTCTAATTAACAGGTAGTTTATGAATGTTATATCCTAATACAAAGAGAGCTTCATTTTATTAAAAATTTATTTATCCCAAATACATTAAAATATTTTCAAATATATTGGGCATTTTGCTATGTTTAATTTTAATAACAATAATTAAGTATTTAATCTGCCTATTAAATCTTTTTTTAATATATGCATATATATATATGTGTGTGTGTGTGTGGTATAACATTAAATACATGCTAAAAAAAAGTGTAATATATTCAAGATATATAAACATACATATATTATTAAATCTGATGAATTAAAGACAAGTAAAAATATAAACAACAATCATATCAATGCAAAAAAGATATTAACAATTATGTCAACATCATATATTTTGTTTTATAATTGGAATTTTTCAAGTAATACTGATTGTGATATCTAGACCATTCTCTACTTAAATATGGTTAGATTTAAACTAGACATTTATGTTTTTATTATTTATAATTTAAATATTCTATGGTACCTTATCTATAATTTGAAAGATGAATGTCATCTGCAAGACAGTTGAAAGAATTTCCAGCTATGAAGTAGATTGCATAAAGTGTCAAAAAGGTTGTCACTATCTTTCTTAGCATTGTTATAAGTGATTATTTATTTTTTGTTTACCCATTAATTAATGGGGCTTGTTATATGTGTTTATATACTAATTAGAAGATTTCAATAGACATTATAATTGAAATATTGAAAGAATAATAAGAATTATTATGTATTTCTCTAGATAAATTTCATAAGTTTATTTAATAACTGAAACACACAGGCTTATTATGTACCTGTGTTTATACATGTAATATATAGGGTATATGAGCACAGACTTTCACATGACCCACCACTCTCCCCACTATCTCATAACACTGATGCATTTGAACACACATATGTTGAAAAGGTAAATAATCACCAATATATGTATTTCATGCTAAAACAGAAATCATCAGTTGGTCCAGATTACCATCTCTACACATATATGCTATAAGTGCTCAGATATATATTAAGATAGACAATCCTCATACTTTAATGGACAGGCTTCAATTTCCTCCCCACTCCAACTCTTCAACCATCCATCAAATTGAAAATCTGATGATGGAATGCTCAAAGGCCACCCTGAAGCCGAGATTCTTAAGTAAATTCGTGAAAATTTCTATTTTATATACATTTTTAGCACAAAATATAATGTAATTAAGTAAGAGCTTGAACCTTACTGTATGTCAAATAATGTGAAATGTCTTCCAATGTTAATTTCCAAATTAGTTTTTGTCATGAAAAGTGTTTTTACATTAGTTAACAAAAAATAATTTGAGCTTTAACGCTGTTAGATTTTTTCCCCATGTGTTACTGTGATCATTAATGCTTTTAGATTTGCCACGTTATTTGATATCTGGTGGATGGAAAACATTGAAACTTTTAATTCATTGTATTATATTTTATAACATAAATTTATAATATTTACATAAAGACAATGATTTGATTTTTGTTAAGCTTATTAAATATGAGTAATAGTTGACTGTCTTAAGAAAATTAAGTATTTATTATATTAGTAACAAAAACAATTTCATTTTCGCAGTTTGTTATTGTCTGAATTTTTTTTTTTAAATTAAGGTTTATTAATAATAGGTATATACAAATGTTTTCAGTGATAGTTATACATGTTTATATTGTTATAGGTTCTCCAAAAGTTTGTGTAGAATGAGTTGAGGCATTTTTATGTCCATACATTATTCAGATATTTGCATGTTTCTTTTACCTGTTATATGGTTTATCAATCATTAGGATTGATGTCTTTTTTTAGGTAGGATATTTTGAGTAGTTTCCATGTTTCTTCATGTAGAAAATTGAGGAGAGCATTCTGTCTTTCTTTTGTAGTTTTGAAAGGGTAGCAAGGAAGAGTTTGCTTCTGGCTGGGGGATGCTAAACTTTAATTTACATCTTGTCACCCAGATAGAATATGTAACAAATATTGCTATCCTAATGGTGGGGAAGTCTCTTTCCTTAATACACTCTTTGATTGTTAGAATTTTATAGTAATCAATAATACTATTTTGAGATATTATGAGTTTAATCCTTCCCAATCCCATGCCAGAAAGCACAATGTGTTCACATGTTTCTTCATGCATTAAGCAGTTTGAACAAATGGGGTCTATGTATCTTATATCTCTTTTGTAATGCAGGAACCAATTGGTATGCATTGCATTTAGGTTCACCTTTATTAGATAGTTGAGGAATTTGGGTTCCAACTTCCAGAATTTGAATAAGATGGTAATTCTGTAATTGGAACATCCAAGACTTGGTTTAATTTGTGGTAGTTTAGGGCTTATTAAATTGTGTGCTTCCCATATGTTAATTTTGTTTTTGAATATGTCAATAGTGGTGCTGTTATGTTGTTTTAGAAGGGAAATTAGTTGGTCTAGCCAACTAGCCTTAATAGGAGGGGGAGTGTCTGTAGGTATCACCTCTCTTAATATTAGGGGTTGGCCAAATTTTTGGCTAAGGTTGAAGATTAGTGTGTGGCCTTTTGGTAGTTAATGGATTGAATGGAATGTAGTGACATTCCATTGAGTTTTCTGTGATATTGCATTCTTGAAATACTAATGGAGGTTATGTGGTGCTTCCAGAACAGACCCGCACATATCCTATTGATTTTATTAATGAGGGTCTTTGACACGGATATGATGGGCAGATAGTAGGCTATTTTAGACATTACTTTCATGTTTAGTAAGGCCACCTTGCCTTGGAGGGATAAATAAACTTTTGAGAGTGTTTGTGTAAGATGATTTGTTGAGTCAATGATGGTATTCTGTATATGTTTTGACATGGCGGATTGAGATTTATATATAGGGAATCCTAGAAAATTCTGGGGCTCAGCTAGAAAGTTGGATTTGATTTTTTTTCCATTAAGAATATGCCATGATGATGACTTTTCAGGGTTTATGGTAAGCTGTGAAGTTTTAGAGAAATTGTTAAGGATTTTGTAGAGAGGTTTTTAGGAATTTCTGGGATGATAGGATAATAAAAACATTGTCCATATAGGCGATGGTCTTCATCAATTTCTTGATGTGTGGTATAAATACTCCAGGGAGGGAGCTCTCTAATGCTATTAACAGGGGGTTAATGTGTCATGAAAAGAGTAGGGCACTCAGTGGGGATCCCTGTGGAATAGATCTGGTAGGGGAGAAACTGTTGGAATATGACCGTTGAGCGATATGTGTATTAGTAAGTTGTGGAAGAGGTTATCAATGATTTGGATAATTTCTGTGGAAATTTCACATTCATCCAATAAATCAAGTAAAGTATTAATGTTGACTGTATTGAATGCTTCAATAATGTCAATCTGTACTGCAATAGGTTTGGACAATTTTTTAAATCTGATATGGTCCAGTAATATTTTGACCTCTCCCATTGCAGTTAGTGTGGATGATTCTTTTCTGGCAAATTGTGATTCTGATATTTTGTTTAGGATTTTGTCTTGTATTTTTTCCTTTATGAGGATTGGGGTCATGGATATGGGTCTTAAGCTGTTGATGGGTGTTGAATTCTGTTCTTTTTACTGAATGGAACCATCACTATTGGATAGAGGTTGGCTATTGATCTTTCCTGTGATGATAAATGGTTAATCATTTTTCATGATGATTGGGATTGTGAAGTTATTGAGGTGAGTTAGTACAAATTTGGGAAGGGCATGCATTCCAGGGTGGACATTTATGGGTAGTGCTAAAAGGCAGCTTTTGAGCTCTGCCTCAGTGATGCCATGTGTATTTGCTCTAGTACTGTCTCTCGGTGTTTTGTGTACATCCACATAGTGAGCCTGAAGTCGATCTCTGAGGTGTTCTTCGATATGTTGAATCATTTGGAGGCCAGTGGTTTGAAAACCATTGATGGTTATAATTGTTGGAGTGGTTTGTTTTGATTTTGCACCCAAAGCCCATTGCAGGTATCCTCTTGTCCAACAGTGTTGTGATGACAGGAAAATCTTAGATATCTTAATAGCTATATGTTCTGCTATTGTTTGTTTATGTTTATATTGATTTTTGAGGGCAAGTAAATTTTCTATAGGTTCAGTGTCTATAGCAAAGTTCTTGATCTTATTGTGGATATGTTCTAATTCTTTGAATAGGGTGGTAGGTCCTTTGACTTCCTTAGTATAGTGTGCTATTAAGGTCTGTAATATTCCCACAAATGAAAACCAAGCTTCTACTGGAGGCCTAGAAAGAATATCAATCTTATGAAACAGAATGTATGTTACAAAAAAAGGGCTTCCGTCATGGTAGCATGAGTTAGTACTCTAATAGTTTTGTTGAGACTGATTGTGGTACAGTTTCTAAACTGTAGAGAAGTTAATATTGATTGGTAGTCTGAGAAAGCGACTGGCTGGAGGGTGGCCTCCAGACCGAGGTGTAATTCTGAGGTATAAAATAAGAGGTCTATTAGAGAGTGCTGAGTTTTATTGTAAAAAGAGAAGGTGTTGGGTGGGAAGAAGCCTCTTCCATTTAAAAAGGCTCGATTTAGCAGGTGTAAGTATTTTGATGTGAAGCAGTCATAGGAAATATTAAAATCCCCCATGAGGATTGAGGGAGCATCGTTATTAGCAGTGAGCATATTAATAGTGTGAATAACTTTTAGAATAGTTGTTACATTATTAGGTAGATATACATAGAATGCATTGAATGTGTTATTATCATAAGTTAGGTTGATGGCTATTAAATTAAGGTCTTAGTATAACATTTTAAACTTGTTGGGAGGCATTTTTTGTTAATTAGGATGCCCACACCTCCAGCTGGAGATTGATTAACTGAAAGATGAGTAAAACCAAGTTTGTTTAGTTCAGAGGAAATATTGTTTTTTGAGTTATAGTGGTACTTTGTCTCTCCCATAAAGAGAATGTGGGGAGAGACAGATGAAAAGAAATGCCAAATGGCATGGACTCATGTGAGAGAGTTTATACCTCTGATGTTTACCCCAGCAATCCTACAAGTGATACTGTTCATTGTCAATGGATTTGCCATTACTTACCGCAGGCAGATTTTTAGCAATTTGTGGAAGGCATTGGGCAAGATTCCAAAGATTATCTTTGTTATTAGTAAGGGAAAACTGATGTATTAATATTTCTTCATCAGATGAGGAGTAATCAGGTCTGGTTTGTGGGCTATTTGGCCTTGAGTAGATAATTTTCTGTATTTTTTCCCCAACTATTTCTGTTGTATTATTATGTTCTTGTAAAATCTGATTACTAAAGTTGCTGCCTTTAATGGTGAGTGGCAAAGTGATATTATCTTCCTCTGATCTAGCTTTGTTGATATTGGATGATTTTATTTTGTTATTAAGAGATTCTAATGTACTGTTTTCCATTTCAGAATTTTGTTCTGAAAATTTGTCTTTCGGGTTATTTTTCATGTTGTTGGAATCTTGATTTATTGCTGCATTTATGCTGAGATTGGTTTTTTGTTTTGGGAATGAAGTTTCTAAAGAGTGTGATAAGATGGTAGGTTTTTGAGCAGATCTGTTGGCTTGGCTGGCATATGTGTTAATTGGCTGTCTAATGAGGAGAGGTGATTT
The DNA here is from genome assembly GCA_028023455.1 of Epiperipatus broadwayi. Taxonomy (NCBI): domain Eukaryota; kingdom Metazoa; phylum Onychophora; class Udeonychophora; order Euonychophora; family Peripatidae; genus Epiperipatus; species Epiperipatus broadwayi. Next base: position 2,088,603 of record JAQFVV010000190.1, read on the forward strand.
TGAGTTTGTTGTGGAACTCTGCGAGTCATTTCCTTCCAAATGACTAGTTTTATCAGTTTTAGTTTTGTGATAAGTGGTTCTGAGTTGTAGACCTTTAATATGAGGATGAAATTGGATTTTTTTTGTTCAAATTGGAATATGGTGTACTTTTGGATGTAGGCTGAAAATTATATCTCTTTGTTCTGCTCTCTACTGTTTGGAACTCATCTTGATGTTTGTGTTGATCTGATGAATTATTATGTAGAGTATGGACTTCAGAGTTGTGGTATTCCTCAGCTGGGTTTGTATGGTTTTCTTTGCATATGTGGTATCTGTTCTTTTTGTTTCCACATGTTGTACAGATGTGTGAAATGCAGTCTTTGATTAAATGGTATCTCTGTCCATAGTAAAAACATTGGGGCCTGACTCCTAAGAATGAGAGCATCATTGGAGACCCCCTGTGTTTTATTTCTGTAGGTATATCTGCTGGAATTATGCCTTTCATCAGATGTAGATCAAATATAGCCGTGTTTGATAGGATGAGGTTTTCTGTTCTGTCCATCGGGAGGTATTTGAACTTTGGAAATTTTTCCAAAGGGTGTTAATATTTCTTGAAGTTGGGTTTCATCTATTCCCATAATACAGTTTCTGATTCTTCCTGATAGTGTGGATGTTCTGTTGAGATCTATATAAATCATTAGTTTGTTGTCAATTGTTTTGTAATTGTTTCTGAATATATTTCTTTTTGCCCAAGATGTGAACTCAACTGCTAAGTATCTATCATTGGGATGAGTTAGAATGCGATGTATGCCATCACCAATATTCTCTTGTTTTATAAGTTGACAAAGAGCCTCAATAGGGAACTTGTAGAGTGAACAATTTGCATCCGTAGTTGCCAGAATGAGGCTCTTATTGCTGTTGTAGTTAGCGAGTGATTTTAGTAAGTTAATTGGGATAAAAGCATTGAAATTATTTGTTATATTTGTGTATTGATCTTCAGTAATATTATCAGTGGAGGAGGAGTTATGTAGAGGGTTTGATTGTGCTTCATTAATTGACTTGAGTCCTGTTCTATTAACTCTAGTATTGTTAAATCAGGTGCATTTGCGCGAGCAATTACACGTTCATAGTGCTGAGAGTTACTTAGAATTATCGTATTTTTAGTTGAGTTTATATTTGTGTTATTGGGCTGTATCAATCCTATTTTAGTTATATTAGCATATGTAGGATTTATTTGGTGATTATGTTCAGCAATTGTTTGTTTTTGTGTGTATTCTCCGAAAGACAGTATTGTTTTTAGGTTTGGAACAGCTACGGTAGACTTTGTGAGTAACTTCGCTTCTGTTTGTGAAGTTCTAAGGGGACTTTGATTCAGCACCTCAGGTATCTTTTTTTTATTTTTAGTATTATAATTAATTTGTTTATTTGAAGACTTGTAATATTGATTGTTTATTAAATTTTCTTCTTTATTTTCCGTATATATAATGGGGTGTGGAGTCTGGGAATTATTTAAGCGTTTTTCTTCTGTGCTTAGATTTGATGCAATGTAGTCTTCAAAATCATTATCACCATGCTCTAAGATCCGGACATTTGATTCATTATAAGAGCTGATGGACTGGATTTTATCAGGAGCCTTTTTAGAATTATTATTTGTTTTCCCAACAACAGGAAGCCTATTAGATTGTGTACTAGTAGAGGAAGTTTTTTTAGTTTCGACCAAACTAAAGGAAGATACGTCTTCTGAAGTATTGGTATCAGATCCAGCAGAAAACTCCCAGACCTGATCGATGTAGGTAGGCTTTTTTATTATCTTTTTTTTAATTTTGGGGGTTTTAGGTTTAGTTTTACATATATTTGTATTAGCAGATATTTTATTTGTCTCATCTGAATCTGAACTTTCCATATTCATGGGGAGTGAACTATTAGATTTTGATACATGTTGGAGCGGGTGTATTGCATTATCTGTAATAAAGCTAATGTTATTTCTTGGGCTATACTTTTCCGATTTTCCAGGGGAATTGATAGTAATTAATTCTAGTGAATCTGTTGAGTTATTTTTTGACGAACGTTGATTTAATCTATGGTTTGGTTTTGTAACATAGTTATTTGATGCTTCTGAAGTGCTTTTCTTTTATTTGTTTATTATGCAAATCTTACGAGTCACTCTTTTAGAATCTAGAGCTAGGCCTTCGTTTACGTTACTTAAATTTTGTTTATTCTTGAGTAGAAGTAATGAATCACCTTCTAAATTTTGTTGTAGAAAAGTAGTAGTACTTCTAGATTTATAAGGATTAATGTGTATTTTTTTTTAGATGTGATAATTGATTTTTTTTTGGTAATATGTGATCTAGTTTTAATCAAATTATTTTCTGATCTAGCCATTTGTCTAGTGGAGATTCTCCCATCATTTTTTTTTTTTTAATTTTGGAGTGTGCGATTTTCTTCGTACATCCATTAATATAATTAAGTCTAATTAATTAAAAGGCCTACCTTTATCAAATGGATTATTTCCTTGCCTTGGTTTTCAATTAAAATTAATGTTTGAGACTTTTGAACAGAGCTCTAAGGAATTGCTTCTAATGTATAAACAGCCATAGGTGGCGTCTGAATTTGTTTTTATACAAAATCAATATTCTTACAAAAGTGATGGCTTTTTATATTATTTAATATGTGTGACAAAGGTCAAATATTTTAATTTATTATACTGCAAAAAATAATCTAATATATGAAACAAAATTAACAAATTTGCATTATTAATAATTTATTTATCTATAAACGGTAAACATTTCATTATCAAAATTGCATTATTTATAGTTCACTAAAAAGAATCACACATTTTCTTAAGAGATTACGTAAGATTTAATAAGTTGAAATGATGGTTCAAACTTCAATCTAACATTTGTTAGCTTTCAAATCAGTCGTTTTATTTAGCACTGCTCTATAACTTACAAAGCAGAAACATTTTCATTTTCTAAAAGTTAATGTGATTAATAATTTTACTTAAATTTTGTACATAAAGTCCTAAATTGGTGTATATATATATGCTTTATGAAATTATAAAAATATATACATGTATTTGTATATACAGATCTAAAATACAAACCTGTAGAGAATATGTGTAAAATAGAAAAATTATATAACATTAAAATACTAGCAAAAAAAAAAACAAATTTTTATTAAAATTCTCCTATGAACATGATTTTGTCTATTAACAATTAGTCTTTTTCAAGTAAAACTGAGGCAGATACCAAACATACATAGATATATGTGTGTGTTTGTAAAATAGAAATTACTTTTCAATTGAGATTTATGACCTTAGATTTAAGATTTATTAAAAGAGTTTCTTTGACTCTTTTTAATTTATTTTTCTCCCTTTATTTTCTAATTCGTTTTTGAATCTAAGACCATCATTCTCATGAAAAATTCCTTTGATGATCTTTTAAAGGCATGTTGTTTTTGAAGTAATTTATGGGAAGGTCGTTTTTGTTATATATATATATATATGTGTGTGTGTGTGTGTGTGTATGTCTGGTTTGTATTTAGTTGAGTTTCACATGAGATCTATTTGTTAATAAATAAAAGCATGGTTGCGAAAGAATTTTAGTATAATTTTCTTTTTATATGTCAAAGCGTCAACCAGGAAGCGAACCAGATAACTGCTTGGAAAGCAGCTATGCTGACCACTCGGCCAACAACGCTTGACATAAATTTATTTTTAGTTAGATATTTTAATGATATATATTTTTTACTTTATTGTTATTAGTATAGCATTAAACACTATTTAATACACATGCATATATATATAATTTATATTGATAGATCAAAAGAATGATGTGTGTATATATATATATTGTAACGGTCAGAAAACATGTGACTCGTAAACATAGTGCAGAATTCGACCACCATACAGAACAGCAGCACCATCGAGTAGCGAAGCCATCCATGGTACTGAGTTCGAACATAGTTTATCGGTTCCACAATACAATCCACGAAACAACGCATCTGATGCGACATTAGTAAATATTTCCTTAGGCACGGTGGTCAGGGAGATGCAAGAGACTCATGATTTTATTCTCGAGCTAGCCAATAATCAAACTAATATTAATTAAACATTCATATTTACATAATCGAGGAAATATTATATAGAATGGGTATCGAATAAATGAAACGTAACTGCAGACATATAGTTTAAAATTATTTATTAATACATTTTAATAAAATCATTTACTAATATTTTGTGGATTTAAAGCTTCAGTAGCGGAATTTGCGACATGATTATATTTTAAAGAGTACATTTATTTATTTAGACATTATTTTATATTGAGGATTTCAGTAGTGGTATTTCCGATACTGTAATGTTTACAAAAGGAATACATTTATTTGAAGGCTTAATCTAGCTACCTAAAATTCTCGAGTAAGTACTTCTAGTGCATGCCTGGAGGGATTTATACCTTTGCAATGCAAGAGTCTAAAGTATGGGTTATAAGAGTAACAGCAGACATACATTTATTTAATTAAAATACTTATTTATAACTAAGGGCCAACATTTATTTGAGAGTGAATTACGAAGATAATGCAGAGGCGGAGTGATATATAGAATAATAAAATTAAGCAAAGGAACACATGGTACGCTTTAGAAAGGCGATATGGAATGGCAGTATATCGAAACTGCAATGCCGCAAATGGGTTTATAAGAATATCAGACTGGTCTCTGCCTCGGCCCGACGAAGTAAGGTGTCACATAAGCATAACCCGGGACAAGCGGTATGTGGCGCAATTTGCCGGCTGGCTGCATGACATTGTCAAATCCTACGGGAGCACCCATTATGCCCGCTTGTGTAGGACGACTGGGGTTAATTTCAACCCTGAAGAATCCGGAAATTTCATGGCGGAATGGGTCATCGCATCTCTAAAATGTAACACATGTATACTGATAATTGATTATGATGAGATTTAAATAGATTTCTAATTCGGCTCTACATTATCAACATTTACTAAAGAACGTTGGTGACTCTCAAAGAAATGTAATTTTCTGGAATTATTCACTGATTATTTAATAAATACAAAACATATATAACTTGGGAATTATTATAACTAATATGTCAGCCATTTGCGAAGTAGTAGACCCCTGCATTACAATAAATGAAGCATTGAATGCGTGTCGATTTATATGAAAGTTAAGTTATTAAAGAAAGTAAATATTAATGAAAATTTGACACGCATTCATTGTTTTAAGCGATCATAGATTTAAACTTTGAAAATTGAAATAATTATGAGCATGCAATAATTAAATAATAACTATAGATAGAAATGTAGATTATAGAAATACGCACCCAAGAAAGACAGAGTGAAGTAAGCTAGATTATTAGAGAAATTAACATATTAAATTAATTATTTAGCTTTATTTATACATATGGTAGTTTTACATTTTATAATTTAGATAAGTAGTATGAAGAAGAGCTATAGCATATTATTATTAGAGTACTCTAGAGTTTGAACACAGACAGGTACCTGTTTTATAAGAAGTTTTCTTATTCCATGAGTTTAGCAGCAAAAAGTTCACGAGTGGCAATTCTTTCTTGTATTGAGATATTTCATTTAATTTCACAACAGCAGCAGCTTTTTCATTTATTTAAGGCAGCAGATCTTCATGGTGAATTTATGATGGGCAATGGAAAGTTCAGCATCCGATAGGCCATCTCCCGATAGAGAATAATCTAGGTGCTTTACTCGGTCATACCTTGGCAGGAACAAATTATTTTATATTTTTGGAGACTCTCAGTGATCTAGAGCAAAGCTAAAGTTTAAGTGAATGTCTCCAGCAAGTCTAAGATGGCCTCTTTTCTTATCTTGATCTCTCACATTTTTGTTAAGATATTTTTAGGTTCTACTTAATCTGCCCTGAGGATAATCAATGCATTTAGTTGGTTTTTAATTAAAGAAAGCTGCCATTCTATTGTTTACATTTTACATTTACTAATTAATTTTGGGGAATTTTTCTTTAATTAATCTATTATCTATCACTGACTGATGCTTTTAAATTTCAAAAACCAAAAGGGAACATAAGATTATTTTAACTTTTAATTAAATATTACATCAGATATTTTTAGAATTATTATTAAATGAAATTTAAACAAAGCACTAAATACGAACTTTATAATCCAAAATAAATGATTAAAATTATATAACTAAAACAAATCTAAATTATATTATTTTATCCCTATTTATTGCGTTTAATTTGAGATCGAAATGTGTGCATGTTTATGCTGAATTCTACACATATTTATACATTTCTAAGATTGCTACACACACAATTCGATACCAAAAAGTTTAAATTTGGGCGGGATAGATCGGTCAGTGAGAGACGACAGAAAAAGGTGAAACTTAAGATTCGAATACGAATCTTACTGTTTCATTTCCCCGTACTTCCCGTGAACAATTAAGGAAGAACAAAGGAGGCAAGAAAAAGAAAAAAATTTTACATTATATAATTTAAAGACGAAAACATTATTATTGTTTTTACAGATATATTGAAATATAGAAAGCAGAGATTACATGAAGCAATGAACAATTTAAATACCCGGATCTAGAATTTGTAGTTGAATTAAAATGGCCTAATTTGGCCGTGTCTGGTTAAAATCATAGAAATAATTAGTTAAACTGAATATATATATATAAAACAAAATTCTTAGAATAGGATTAGTTAGTATAATATAAAAAAAATTTTAAGAGTAATAGTAATTAAAACAATAATATATATAATAAAATTTCTATCCAAAACCCTATTTGACTAAAGTACAATCCATTCAACCAAGTTCATTATATCAAATTCATTTTACTATTTTCATATACGTTTAATCCGTCCTAATAGTCTAATATTTTTACAATCCTGGGTCCGGTGGATAATACCGATCTCTTGTCATCGATGACTGCGGCACGCTACGCTGGATCATTCTAAATTTCCACTTCCCCATATTCTACCAGTTTTTTGCAGATCCCTGCAGATGGTAACTAGCTATAGCTATCTGCACATCTTGCCCTTTCTTATGAAATTTTAAGAACTTCTGTGAGCTCTCTAGGTAGGTTTGAGGTTTTTCCCTTATTTCCACTCTAAATATTTTAACATGGACCACCTTTGTTAAGTGGCTTTGGTATCCACTGTCCGTTTTCATGTTTTCTTCCGTGACTTTTGGTCCTATTCTTTTGTCCCCGTCCATGCTTGTCTCCTTTTTACTGCTTTCACTCAACGGTTTTTGTGGGCCTTCATCTATTGGAATAAGGTCTATTTGCTCATCTACTATCATAGGTTTGTCAAGTATTTCTAATTCCCTTTCCTTTTCCATTTCTTTAATTTCTTCTTCCTTTTTACTAGCTGGGGATATTCCAATATGTTCCTTTATTGCGTCTAACTCTCTCCACATAAGGTCTTTAAATTCCTGATATTCTCTCACTCTTATCTTTTCTTCTTCTTGTCTCTGTCTTGATTCTTCATCTCTACTTTTTCTCATTTCCTCCTCATACATTTTCTTCATTTCTTGCATATTCTGTCTAAATATTTCAAGTAACCTTAGACTGAAGTTCATTGATGCTATTCTGTCATTTTCTGCTTCCATTTTTCTTAATATTATTTATTTTCTTTATACTATTAGCATTTGACTACTCCCCACCGGTATATTGGCCCTATAACACTCTTTCGCTGCCCTCACCTACTCTACATTGCCCTATCTCTATATTGCTGCGTTTAACATATTTAACATATATATTATAGCGAACTATTGGTACCACGTATAATAAGCTACTGCTGTCTATGATATATATATTTATATTTGTACTTTAACAAAATATTTAGTGTTAACATATATAACAAGCTTCTGCTGTCTATGCTATATATATAACGGTGTTTTAATAAAAAAAATTCAATGCTACTTGCTTTCTCATTTAACGACTGATTACTTTTTTTTTTTTGACATATATATATAAAAAAAAATATTTCATTTGATCCGAGTATTTTCGTTCCTTCTTAAATTACACACACATTCCTGCTTTCCTTAAATTTGTTATTACGCCTGCTGTCCTTTCATTCACTCGACCCACATTATTTCACTCGATTTATTTTTTTTCATTATTTTTATCAAAACAGAATCGTATATATATAGAATAATTAGCTAACTCGAGTAACGAACGCTAAAAGAAATTTATATGCGTTATATTTTGCTCAGGGTATATATGGGTTTTTTGTATCGAAAGCCTCACGTTGGAAAGCGCCAAACGCTAAAAAAAAATTTAACTATGTAACGGTCAGAAAACGTGTGACTCGTAAACATAGTGCAGAATTTGACCACCATACAGAACAGCAGCACCATCGAGTAGTGAAGCCACCCGTGGTACTGAGTTCGAGCATAGTTTATCAGTTCCACAATACAATCCACGAAACAACGCATCTGATGCGACATTAGTAAATATTTCCTTAGGCACGGTGGTCAGGGAGATGCAAGAGACTCATGATTTTATTCTCGAGCTAGCCAATAATCAAACTAATATTAATTAAACATTCATATTTACATAATCGAGGAAATATTATATAGAATGGGTATCGAATAAATGAAACATAACTGCAGACATATAGTTTAAAATTATTTATTAATACATTTTAATAAAATCATTTACTAATATTTTGTGGATTTAAAGCTTCAGTAGCGGAATTTGCGACATGATTATATTTTAAAAAGTACATTTATTTATTTAGACATTATTTTATATTGAGGATTTCAGTAGCGGTATTTCCGATACTGTAATGTTTACAAAAGGAATACATTTATTTGAAGGCTTAATCTAGCTACCTAAAATTCCCGAGTAAGTATTTCTAATGCATGCCTGGAGGGATTTATACCTTTGCAATGCATGAGTCTAAAGTATGGGTTATAAGAGTAACGGCAGACATACATTTATTTAATTAAAATACTTATTTATAACTAAGGGCAAACATTTATTTGAGAGTGAATTACGAAGATAATGCAGAGGCGGAGTGATATATAGAATAATAAAATTAAGCAAAGGAACACGTGGTAAGCTTTAGAAAGGCGATATGGAATGGCAGTATATCGAAACTGCAATGCCGCGAATGGGTTTATAAGAATATCAGACTGGTCTCTGCCTTGGCCTGATGAAGTAAGGTGTCACATAAGCATAACCAGGGACAAGCGGTACATGGCGCAATTTGCCGGCTGGCTGCATGACATTGTCAAATCCTACGGGAGCACCCATTATGCCCACTTGTGTAGGACGACTGGGGTTAATTTCAACCCTGAAGAATCCGGAAATTTCACATAGGAATGGGTCATCGCATCTCTAAAATGTAACACATGTATACTGATAATTGATTATGATGAGATTTAAATAGATTTCTAATTCAGCTCTACATTATCAACATTTACTAAAGAACGTTGTTGACTCTCAAAGAAATGTAATTTTCTGGAATTATTCACTGATTATTTAATAAATACAAAACATATATAACTTGGGAATTATTATAACTAATACGTCAGCCATTTGCGAAGTAGTAGACCCCTGCATTACAATAAATGAAGCATTGAATGCGTGTCGATTTACATGAAAGTTAAGTTATTAAAGAAAGTAAATATTAATGAAAATTTGACACGCATTCATTGTTTTAAGTGATCATAGATTTAAACTTTGAAAATTGAAATAATTATGAGCATGCAATAATTAAATAATAACTATAGATAGAAATGTAGATTATAGAAATATGCACCCAAGAAAGACGGAGTGAGGTAAGCTAGATTATTAGAGAAATTAACATATTAAATTAATTATTCAGCTTTATTTATACATATGGTAGTTTTACATTTTATAATTTACATAAGTAGTATGAAGAAGAGCTATAGCATATTATTATTAGAGTACTCTAGAGTTTGAACACAGACAGGTACCTGTTTTATAAGAAGTTTTCTTATTCCATGAGTTTAGCAGCAAAAAGTTCACGAGTGGCAATTCTTTCTTGTATTGAGATATTTCATTTAATTTCACAACAGCAGTAGCTTTTTCATTTATTTAAGGCAGCAGATCTTCATGGTGAATTTATGATGGGCAATGGAAAGTTCAGCAACCGATAGGCCATCTCCCGATAGAGAATAATCTAGGTGCTTTACTCGGTCATACCTTGGCAGGAACAAATTATTTTATATTTTTGGAGACTCTCAGTGATCGAGAGCAAAGCTAAAGTTTAAGTGAATGTCTCCAGCAAGTCTAAGATGGCCTCTTTTCTTATCTTGATCTCTCACATTTTTGTTAAGATATTTTTAGGTTCTACTTAATCTGCCCTGAGGGTAATCAATGCATTTAGTTGGTTTTTAATTAAAGAAAGCTGCCATACTATTGTTTACATTTTACATTTACTAATTAATTTTGGGGAATTTTTCTTTAATTAATCTATTATCTATCACTGACCGATGCTTTTAAATTTCAAAAACAAAAAGGGAACATAAGATTATTTTAACTTTTAATTAAATATTACATCAGATATTTTTAGAATTATTATTAAATGAAATTTAAACAAAGCACTAAATACGAACTTTATAATCCAAAATAAATGATTAAAATTATACAAAATTATATAACTAAAAGAAATCTAAATTATATTATTTTATCCCTATTTATTGCGTTTAATTTGAGATCGAAATGTGTGCATGTTTATGCTGAATTCTACACATATTTATACATTTCTAAGATTGCTACACACACAATTCGATACCAAAAAGTTTAAATTTGGGCGGGATAGATCGGTCAGTGAGAGACGACAGAAAAAGGTGAAACTTAAGATTCGAATACGAATCTTACTGTTTCAATATATATATATATATATTATAAAAGACTTGAACTCAGACTTTCAAACTCCTCACAGCTATCCAATCCATCATATACAACTGATACACATGATCACATAAATGTGAAAAATATAAATAATCTCTAATATACTATTTTGGATTGAACCAACACGTATCAGTTAGTCCAGGTCACCATCTCCAATACTTATATACAATCAATGCTCAGTTTATATTAAGGTAACAAATATTCAAACTTTAATGGACAAGCTTCAATCTTCTCCACTCTTCAATTCTTCAGTCATCTATATCACTGAAAATCTGAGGATGAAATGCTGAAAGCAAACAATAATATTGGCATCATCAAGAGTTTTAAAAATTTTTATCCTCAGATTTTCAATGATGTGGCTGGCTGAAAAATTTAGAGAATGGAGAAGATTGAAGCTGGTCCATTACAGTTTGAAGATTTGTTATCTTAATATAAACTGAGCATTGATTATATATATATATATATATATATATGTGTGTGTATATATATATATATATATATATATGTGTGTGTGTGTGTGTGTGTGTTTGAGATGGTTATCTGGACCAACTGATGAGTGCTGGCTCAGCATGAAATATTGTATTGGAGATCATTTATCTTTTTCACACATATGTGGCTATGTGTATCAGTTGTATAATTTGAATTGAATCTCTGTGAGGAGTTTAAAAGTCTGAGTTTAAGTCCCTTATAATTACATTAAGTTTAATATACACAATATTCATGTATATGAAAAAACTGACACATTTGTATATTATATAAAATAGCAATATATGTTTCTCATTGACAGCTTTCTATAATATCAAAAATATTAGATGATCCTAGCACTCACTTCCAAAAATCTTAAGCCAGAAACTAGTCTTAATATATGAATGGAATAGCATTGGATATAGATTTAATATGCACATGATTTAGAATTAAAAAACAGGATTGGCAAGAATAAACAAAAATTTATTCATAAAGAAGACTTCTTTCTAACAGTCAAAATTGTAAGCCATGTAAGGTATGACAAAAAGCATTAAAAGTATTGATACATTAATATAAATTAAAATAATGTGTAATATATAGCAATTAACACAACCTTTAAAAGTTTCTGAATCAATTATCAAATGAGTAAAGTTTTAAAAAAGCTAAATATAATCAATTTATTAAAACTATTGTCATCATCAGATTTTCAATGAAATGGAAGGCTAAAGAGTTGTGATTTGAAATAGTTTGAAGTCTGTCCATTAAAGTATAAATATATAAAGCTGAGTACTAATTATATATATGTGTGAGGATAGTAATCTGATGATTGCTGGTTTAGCATGAAATACGTCTATTGTTGATTATTTATCTTTTCAACATGTGTGTGATCAGGTGGGTCAGCAATATGAGATGGAAGTGAGAGTGGTGGGTCGTGAGAAAGTCTGAGTTCAAACCCACATATATTACATATATAAATGCAGGCTTAAATCTGTACAATGTATTAAAACTATTGTCGTAAACATGTCATTTAGATATTTGAATATCGCATGACAGTCTTTTATATTTATATATTTTATATTGCATAGTCAGATATTACATATGTTTTCAAAAATTGTTTGTTGTAATGAAGTTTTAATTTTTCCTTACATGATTACATTTGATGTTTGTGTTACAATTTTTAATCAGCATTTATAAGTTTCATAGTTAAATCATTTTTACACTCAATTAACTATTAAAAATTGTAAAACTATATAAAGATTGTTGATTTATCAGTGACAGGAATTGATAGTTAATTGATAAAGCTGTTCATATAAAATAAAATCCAACATAAAGACTGTTATTTTTTAATTTGATTTGACTTTTAAAAGATTTATTAACACAGTCAACATCATCTTTTCTAACAATTTATTTAATAATGTTCCATCACCGTATATTTCTCTCTGTTTATTTATACATTATATGTTCAATATTATGTTTTATTAATTAAAAGTTTTTTGTTTGTTTTTAAATAAAGTGGTTAATTAACACATTTTTTTAAGAGACGTATACTAAATTAATTATAATAGATAAGATCATAATTATTTAATATTACTTATTGAACAAATATTTGAAATTTGAACAAAGACTTTTAAGCATCCTTCAACTATCCGTACTATCTCATATACTGATACACATGACCACACACCTGCAGAAAAGCTAAATATCCACCAATATATGTATTTCATGCTGAACCAACACTCATCAGTTGGTCCAGATTATAATGAATCTTCAGTTTATATTAAGATAGCAAATATATACTTTAATGGACAGGTTTCAATCTACTCCAACTCTTTAGCCATCTGTACCATTGAAAATCTGATGATGGAAAGCCCAAATCTCATGCTGATGCCAATACTATTGCCATGCCCATGTTGACTTTGAGTCACTGTGTTCCCTCATGTATAGGACCTTATCTATTTAAATACATAGAAGAGGGATGGGCAGGATGCAGGCTTAATGTGTAAGATTTGAAATACATTCTTCATATACCTGGAGTTTAATTGTAAATATAGGGAATTTGAACAGACTTTCAAACATCTCTCAACTATCCACACTATCTCATACCACTGATACACATGATTACACACATGCATACACATGGTATTTGAGCTTTCCATCATATTTTCAATAGTATAACTGGCTGAAGAGTGGAGTAGATTGAAACCTATACATTAAAGTATGATGATTTGCTACCTTAATATAAATTGAGCACTGATTATATATATAGTGTGTGTGGGGGAGATGATAATCTGGACCAACTGATGTGTGCTGGTTCAGCATGAAATATGTATATTGGTGATTATTTATCTTTTCTGCTTGTGTATAGTCATGAGTTTCAGTGGCATGAGATAGCATGGATAGTTGATGGGTACTTGAAAGTCTGATTTCAAATTCTATATTTACAATTAGGCTCCAAGTATATGAAGAATGCGTGTATTTTAAATCTTATTGAGCAAATACAACTCAAACATAATAAAATGTAAATGCCTAACATAATGCACTTTTTTTAAAGCAAACATACTGAATAGCGTGGGTTCACTTGTTATGATAAGATTGGTTCCAATAAAATATATTATGAGAATTGTTTACAATTTCTAATGTCTTAAGCTATAAGAATAAAAACTATTAAATGATTATGGGCTCTTTTAAATTTTGTTATATAAATACAGTTTAAAATAAATATATGTTGAAAAGTTTGTGTCACCTCCTCTCCATAAATCAATTAATGTTTTATTTATTAAAAATTTTATTTTGGACAGGGTTCTATTTTCTTAGATATTAGTAGTTTAGAAAAAAAAAAACTTGTAATAAATATTAAAAAATGTTTTCCCAAAAAAGTAGTATTTATTCAAAAATAATTTTAAAACAATCGATTTTAATTTTTTATTCTACTGAATGGTGATTGTAAAATTCTTAGCTTTATTTAAAAAAAAAAAATCAGTTATACTATCATCAAAAATATAACTTTATAAACACTAATAATTTTATATTTTATTAATATTTTGTTAATAATTTTTAAGGTTATTCATGGAAATTAAATCGATTTGTATGATATAAGTTAAATTATTTTTAAACCACCAAAAATCACTTATGCTTACTCATAACTGTTATTGAAACAGGCAAAACTCTCCATATAGTAGTGCCACTCAGTGCAAGCTGGAGTGATCAATGGATGCCAGAAGGCTTATGCATACAATCCCTATCTAGTACCTACTCATCTAATATCCCCAGACTAGTTTCTGGCTTGTGGCCTTCAACAGTGAATAGCCTTGGATCTGAGAGCACTGCATCTAGATCTCAGAATCTAATGCAACCCTCCAACAGCCACCTTTTATTTCTATTTAACTACAAAACTATGAGATAAAATTGAAAATGCAATATTATTTTCAATCTAAGCTCACTAGCTTATATAGTCATATAGGTCTGAACTCAAATCAATACCCATACATTTTAGTGTCTTTGGTTCTTTAATAACCATTGCCACCACTATTTTATTAGGTAGGATTAGTATTAAACCACCAAACATCACATGATCACCATTTTTTTTGTTGCTCATAACTTACTAAAACAGGCAAAACTCTCTATACAGTAGTGCCACTCATGGTGATCATGTGTTGTTTGGTGGTTTAATACCAATCCTGCCTAACAGAATAGTAGTGGCTATGGTTATTAAAGAACCAAATACACCAAAATGTATGGGTATTGAACTGAGTTCAGACCTATATGACTATATAAGTTAATAAGCTTACATTGAAAATATTGTTTTCCATTTTATTCTCATAATTTTGTAGTTAATTAGAGATAAAAGGAGACTTCTGGAGGGTTGCATTAAATCCTAAGATCTAGGTGCAGTGCTCTCAGATTCAAGGCTCCTTATTGACAAAGTCCACAAGCCAGAAACTAGTCCAGGGATATTGGATGGGTAGGCAGTAGATAGGGATTTTATGCACTAGTCTTCTTGCATACATTGATTATTCTGGCTTGCACTGAGAGGCATTTCTGTGTGTAGAGTTTTGCTTGTTTTAAATTATTTTATGTTAATAATTTGAAAGCTAAAAAATACACTTACATTATAAAGTTTTTTATTCATTTTATTTATAATACCATAAAGATACTGTTTTTCTTTCCAATGATTGTGATACTGTTTCCCAATAACTTTCACATTCTTGGATCAAAAAAAATTGAGAAATCATATAAAATGTAAATATAATTAAACTTCTTATATATTATTTTCCATTTTATAACATTTTTAAATAAATAAAGTTGTGTATATAAATGTTATATATAAATATATATTTTTTGAAAATGTTATATATATAATAAAACAAGACACAAATTGTGCAACTTGCTTTTAAGCTTGTATTAAAATGTTCACTAGAAGGAGTTTACCAATAGCTCCAATCAAGCTTTAATTTATAAGTGCCAAAGGAGAAAGAATTCAAAATTAAAGCTAGAATGGAGCTGTTGGTAAGCTCCCTCTAGTGAAGCTGTTGGTAAGCTCCCTCTAGTGGACATATATATATATGGAAATATTTAATGTGTGGAGTTATCCATTTATGATTACATAATTAGAAAGCACTTTACTTAAAAGTCATTAATGAAAGCCAACTGTCTCATGAGCTGTCAGACTTATTGTGTTTAAATATTATTATGTTTATAAACAATATAAATAATACAACACCAAATGTTATTGTAGAAACAATGACATTATATAACTACACAAAGTTTAAATTATATTTTGATAGTAGTAATAACCAAATTAATTAAAAATAAATCAAATTATAATGACTCATAATGACTTTAAAGGAATAAATAGTTTATTACTCAGAAGTTTAAACATGTGCTTTTCTGAATATGATGCAGTAATAAAGAGTCAAACTCTGGAGATCAAATCCCATAGATTATGGCTGAGCTTTATCACTTTCTGCATTTAATCATCTTATAAATTCTCAAGCTATAAACCAATTACTTATTTTCTTAAAATAAATGGAAAGTAGTACTGTAATATCACAATCTCTAAAAACAAGCTAAAATTATCAGTCTAAAAACAATGTCCAACATATTATTGCATTTATATATGCTAAATAAAAGACCTTTGAAAGAAAATGGAGTAACTCTTTTAGCAATAGCATGTTCATTCTTAGACTTTGTTTGTTAAAAAGTCTAAAGTGCATAATTAAAAAATTAAAAATGTAGGTTAATTTCAAAATCATATTGTTAAAACAGTTCAAAAGGTAGCAATTGATATCCAATTGTGTTAAATAAATGATCTATTTGAAGTCTCTAGTTATGTTGATAATTAACAAATAAGACATCATTAAATTAGGATCACACAGAATATATTTTTAAATACTTATGTCATCACCATTTATATATGTTTTTTTATAATTTCTATTATTTCCCAAACAGATATTTACTTGGAAAAAATCTACATTTTAAAATTAAAAATATTGTTATGTAAGAAATGTATAATGAAGGCATAATCAGGCAAAACTCTCTATAATAATGCCATTCAGTGCAAGCCCTGAGTAATCAATGGATGCCAGAAGGCTTGTACATAAAATCCCTATCTCATGCTTATTCATCCAATAGCCCCAGACTTGTTTCTAGCTTGTGGCTTTCATCAGTGAACAGCCTTGGATCTGAGAGTACTGCACCTAGATCTTAGGGGTCCTTTGGATCTGAGAGCACTGCACCTAGATATTAGGGCTCCTATGAGCAGTGCTCTCAGATCCAAGGCTTCTCAATGATGAAAGCCACAAGCTAGAAACTAGTCTGTGTTTATTGGATGATTAGGCACTAGATAGGGATTTTATGTACAAGCCTTCTGGTTTGTATTGAGTAGCACTACTATATGGAGAGTTTTCACCTGTTTAAACAACAGTTATGAGCAAGCATAAGAAATAGTGATCATATGATGTTTAGAAGGCATAATCAAATAATATTATTTGTAATGATTAGGTAATGATGTGAAGACGAAAGAAATAATTAAAAAATTTAGAATTTTTTGCTTTTTGGCATTATTTAGATAAAAGAAAAGTTGGTTTACCTTATATAAAAAAAAATTTAAATATATTTAAAAACAGACAAAAAAAAAACTATTTTATAATAGTTTTAAATATGACAGATTTTCTGAAAATTTGTTTGCATTTAACAAAGTTTTAAAAGATTTTATTTTCACTACTCTTATTATTTTGAAAGAACTGTTGCTAATGTGTGATTAAATAATTAACGCAGGTGCAAATGCAAATCTTTTGGCAAAGTTAATGGCACTTCTCTTGTTAGACATAGCAGCTGCTGGTGTCAACACTGAATAGAGAACAAGGTTTCATCTTAAAAGTCAAAGATGTTTCTGTCTTTTTTATCGTTTTAAGTACAGTTCAAAATGCCTTTTTTTTTGTCTTTTTAAATCACCTTAAGAATAGTTTTTGCAATTGCTATGCATTATTAATTAAGTAGTTGTATTTTATTAAATTTTTTTAAAAATTTATATAGCATATATATACTTGCCTTTTTTTAAGTTTTTGAAGTGATGTATGATAAATATAAAAGTATAACTTAACATTCAAATGTGTTTCCTCTTTTTTCAAAACTCAATAGTAAATACAGTCTGTATCAATATATATATATATAAATGTATCAATATACACATAAAGATAGATGTGGAGAGAGAGAAAGAGGGAAAATTAATCCATTAAAATTAGGGATGAGTACCTCCATGCAAATACTATAAATAAATAGGTATTATACATGATTGGAATTAATACTTAATACTGAAGGCCAATTTATGTATCTTGTGTATAAGAATATTTGTTTCACGATGTAAAGAATGAATAAAGTAAAAACAAATTACTTTGGTCAATTAAATATCATCAAGCGTTGATAGCCGAGATGTCAGCGCAGCTGCACTGCAAGCAAGCAGTTGGTTGCAGACGGTCGTTTCGGGTTCGCCTCCCGGCCGATGCTATGACATATGGGGGAAAATATATATAATAGTATGTTCAACCTGCTCCTATTAAATACCATATGACTTTCCACATAATCAATCATGTAATCATTGCCAATTTATTAAAAGAAGTATTATTTTAAAAGTATGATAAAAATAAGATAACATTTACAAGAAAAATATTAGCACACACATAATTATTAAATAAAAGTCAGATATTAAAAAATTTTTGATACCCTCAGAATATGTTTTGATGTCAAAATTGAGAAGACAACATAATACATATGTCATATCAAAATAAATATTAGCATTTATTGTGAAAAGATAAAAAACTACGTTATCCAAAATAAGTTGAACTTTGAATATCATATTTATCACAAAATCATTTAAAATTTCAAGAAAATTTATATGCACCCAAACACACATAAAAAAATATGACTTGGTCAAATAATTTTTCTACAGGTATCTTATATTATAAATGCAAACTTGAACCACAATTTTAATACATTGAGAGTTTAGCATTCAAATGAACTGATGATACTAAAATTTTGCACATCACAGGAATTAGCTATCGTAAATATTTTATGTAAAAAGAAAGTCACTATAACTTCACTTGAACTCATTTCTATTCAAAGAGTTAGAATATAAAAGAATATTACGTGAGCACTTATCTCAACAGATTATTTGATAAATCACTAATACTTTTTAAAGTTAAAGTTGGTACAGCTTTTGTTTTAGAATTATATCTACAAAAATATTAATGTTACAAGTAAATTTAAAGTAGAATTATGGCTTGGATTATTTAGGACGGTTCATTCAACTTGTCATTTTTTGTGTTTAAATGTTTTATGACTTCTCAAAATATAAATTAATGTTGTTGTTTTTTTTTAGATTTATTAAATGTAGTATTATGTTTATGCATTTTTACATAACCCAAGATATCTCAAAAATTAAAAAAGAAACAATAGCTAGAAAAAGAAACGTAATCAAACTTTTTTTTATTATATCACCCAATTTTTTAAAACTTTTATGCATTTGTATTTTGTTACGTTAAAGAAAGTAAAAATAAATTTTATGTTATGTTTAAATTTAATTATATAATAGTAAATAAGTATTTCACTTTTTTATTTACTTTTTTTTTTTTTTTTTTTTTCAAAAAAAAAAAAAGTAAATAACATTGAAATTTCAAAAATTATTAATTTTTTTTTTAAGTGTCATAGCATCGGCCAGACGCGAACCTGCAACCCGGGCAACCGCCTGCAAGTGCAAGGCAGTCGCGCTGACCTCTCGACCACCAATGCAATTTACTATATTTTATGATTAAAATTGCATATATTATAAAAAGCAAAAATAAGTCTTTTTTTATTCTAAATATTAATGGATAACATTTTATGAATGCAATGTTTACAAAAGATACTATTAAAAATTACATTTAAAAAAATTAAAATTTTTTTTGCATATTCATAAAATAAATAATATTTAAATAAAAATGATTTTGTTAAAAAACATTTTTAAAAAAGTGAAGCAGATTCGCAAGCTAAAGTAAGTGATCGTAACTCTATATATCCGTGGTGCTCTAACGGCTCACGACTTTTCAAACAATCAATGGTTTGATTAAAAGGTATTGTCTTATATATAAAACATTCAAATAACACTTTCAACAGTTTTTACTATATAAAATTAGAGGCAAACAAATAATTCTAATATAAAAAAAAGTAAAAAAAAAAACAAAACTTTTTATAACAACTAAAAATATCTAAAAAACTAATTGGCTGACCTCTCGACCACCAATGCAATTTACTATATTTTATGATTAAAATTGCATATATTATAAAAAGCAAAAATAAGTCTTTTTTTATTCTAAATATTAATGGATAACATTTTATGAATGCAATGTTTACAAAAGATACTATTAAAAATTACATTTAAAAAAATTAAAATTTTTTTTGCATATTCATAAAATAAATAATATTTAAATAAAAATGATTTTGTTAAAAAACATTTTTAAAAAAGTGAAGCAGATTCGCAAGCTAAAGTAAGTGATCGTAACTCTATATATCCGTGGTGCTCTAACGGCTCACGACTTTTCAAACAATCAATGGTTTGATTAAAAGGTATTGTCTTATATATAAAACATTCAAATAACACTTTCAACAGTTTTTACTATATAAAATTAGAGGCAAACAAATAATTCTAATATAAAAAAAAGTAAAAAAAAAAAACTTTTTATAACAACTAAAAATATCTAAAAAACTAATTGGCTAAAAAGTAAAATTCGTGATTGTAAGAAAAGTTCTTGGATTGATTCTTAATTAAAAAATATCCCAATCTAATTAACTAAATTGAACTATTGTGTGGTAACTCCCCAACCACGATCTTGTTTTTCTTCTTATTTTATCTATTTTTTTTTCATATGTCAAAGCGTTGACCAGTAAGTGAACTCGGTCACAGCTGCTTACGCTAACCGCTAGGCCATCAACGCTTCACTTTTATCTATTTTTGATTCAGAATAATTCCTCATACAAATAATGCTTTTTTTTTTTTTTCAGATTTATTATTTTTTGAACTGTTATTTATACATATTGACAATCCAAAATATTAGCAAATTAAATCAAAAGTGCAGCTTCAAATAGAATAGATTAAAAATTCCAAGCTAAATCCAATAAATTTTACTCAAAAATCCCTATCAATAATTTGCATTTATCAACCAGGGTCTTCATTTATTGCTTATTTGAGGTCATGTCAAAACTACAACTAATAGAAATATAATGGCAAACAATATAAATATAAATCGTGCATTTGGGAGTTATTATTTTTATTTAACATAGTAACTAAGAAACAGAAATCATATTTTTATTTAGGTTTACAAATAGTTTAATGCAAAAGTTTACATTTAAAAAATTGATTTATAAATTAATTTTATTTTTATTTTTTATAATGCATTTTTTAAGAATCCTTTAGAAATGGTTTAAATGTTTATTCTTCAAGCGAGTTTTATAGTTTAATTACTTTCCTCACTAACTTATCTCTTCACAAATTTAAGTGTTTTCATGCAAACAACCAGCAGAATGACTCTAATAAAAATAAGAATAGGAAACCTTTGTAAAAGTTTTGTAAAAACTTTTAATTTTAACATACAGAGCAGTTTTGTTTATTATTTTTACTGTTTTATTGCAAATAACCATATTTTACAAAATGCAACATAACATTTTTACACATTGTATTTTTAGAGCTTCGTGATTCAACTATAGTTGATCCATAACACCTTGATCTTAATACAAATCCAAGCCTGATAAAATTTTAAAAATGTGTAAAATTCTAATCATCATTAGAATTCAAATTAAAGAATAAAATCAAGAATGAAATACTATTGGCATTTCTGTTGAGTACTGCCTTTAATTTCAGGTTTTTTTAATAAGGATACAATGTAGAAATCTTTATCTGAAGTGGGTTATGTAATTACTGTTTTACCTTTTACATTGTATTAATATTTCATGAAACAATTAGAGTAAAATAGAATACTTTTTATTTGTTCACAAAGATAAATAAGAACTATATTAATGTTAATATGAGGTAAAATTAAAACATAAATATTTTATATACTCCTTTATTCTTTTATGTTTTTCTTGCTTTACATAAACATATTAAATCTAAGTAATCTAGCAAAACACTTAAAAAGTAAACAAGGCAAATCTCTCCATACAGTAGTGCCACCCTGTGCCAACCAGAGTAATCAATGGATGCCAGAAGATTTGTGCATAAAATCCCTATGGTATCCATTGATTACTCTGGTTGGCATAAGGTGGCACTACTGTATGGAGAGTTTTGCCTTGTTTATAAAAAATTATGTGCTAGTAGAAGAGATGGTGATCATGTGATGCTTAATGGTTTAACAATTAAAAAGTACATAATAATTTTTAATTAAATGCTATATTATGTAAATTAATTTCAAGTATAATTAGAATGTATCATATAATACAAAAACATATAAATATTTTTTGTATCTTGTTGATTATTATATGTAGGTATTTTTATATTACCATCTTGAAAATGAAGATATGTGTTGCTAGTATAATAGCATACTAAATATTTACTTTGAAGTTAAAATATCTTTGAAAAATATTATGATTTGTTAGAAGTTTAAAAATAAGTTTATTAATAAATAAAAATTAAAAAAATTTAAATGGATTATTATTCAAGTGAAGTTGCAATATGTAAATTAAATGCAAATACAATAATAATAAGTTATATGTGCTAAAGTTTAATTAGCATCAAGATAATGATATGAAAATACAATCACTATAGAAATACAACAAAATAATATAACCATATCAATCAATATGGTTTATGATATAGGATGCAGCTAATGATGCAGTAGTCTCTAATGTATAGAAAGTCACAGGCAAACACTGATGTCACTAATGAATTAGTCTTTTACAATCATGAAAGGGAACATGGCCATAGTTTTGATCCAAGTTATGTTAAAATAATGTGCAAAGAGTGAAATGATTGAAAACAAAAAAATTAAAAAGATATGGTTCATAACAAAAAAATGAGTATGTAAAGAACAAGACAACAAATAGTATTCAGACCAGCAGAAAATCTTTTTTTCGGCAGAATAACCATGATTATGAAGTGAAAGCACTGAAAGAAAACTTGGTGCTAATAATTTAATAAACATATTTAAACTTAGATTTAGTATTTTTTTATATTAGTATTAACATGATAGACCTCTATTGTTAAAAGGAGGTTGCCTTGACAACAATTTGAAATTGTTGATTGTTATTGATATTGGGATTGTCTAAATGTTGACTGGTTTTAATGATATATATATATAATATTTGATATATAGGTATACTTCATATGCCTGAAGTTTAATTGCAATTATAGGGGATTTGAACACAGACTTTCAAGTTTTATTAAGCTATCCACTCTATCTCATACCACCAATACTCATGATCTTTTCATATGTATGTGGTCATGTGTATCAGTGATATGAGATAGAATGGATAGCTGAAGGGAGCTTGAAAGTCTGCATCCAAATCCCTTGTAATTATATATATGTGGGTATTTATTAAAAACCAGTCAATCCTTAGACAATCCCAATATCAATAACAATCAACAGTTTCAAATTATTGTCAAGGCAACCTCTTTTTTAAAAATAAAGGTGGTCTAATATACTTATAGAGACATTACAGATTGCAACCTTAACCACAGAGATTGAAATTATTCATAAAAGAAAGTTTAAATAAACATCATTAAACAGGGAAATATAATCTAATTCTGAATGTAGACTAATAAATAGTCAATTATAACATTACAAACTGCAATTATAAATGTCAAATTGTATCCACTTATTATTTAAGTAATACTTTGGATGCAATTTGAAATTTATAATTGCAGTTTGTAATGTTATAATTGACTGTTTATTAGTCTACATTCAGATTAGGTTATATTTACTTGTTTAAGGAAGTTTATTTAAACTTCTTTGTATCAATAATTTCAATCTCTGTGGACAAGCAGCAATTTTTAGTGTCTAGGTAAGTTTACTGAACCTTTAATAAAGGTGGAATTTCACCTTTATTGTTAAAAAGAAGGTTTTCTTGACAACATTATGAAATTGTTGATTGTTATTGATATTGCGATTGTCGAAGTATTGATTGGTTTTTAATGATTACTTACAAATCCATTTAGCCTTGAAGATTATTGTACTTATATATATATATATATGATAAACAAAAATGGATATATATATATATATATATATATATATATAGTTAAATATTTTTATGAATAAAAATATTTATATATAATTCTAAATGGGAACCTCCATATCTATATATTTTCATAGAGTCTATTATTATATATTAATACTCCTTGTGATACAGAAGCCATTCACTTTTCATTCCTATGAACTGAGCTTTGAATCTGGACACTTAGGCTTTTTCTTGCAGGTAGCTGTCTTATAGCTATCTAAGCAACCAATACAGCTACAGAATAAAACAAGAAGGAAAACCCATCAATACACATTTTAGAAACATATAAATAAAAATATCTCAAAAATGTTTTCGATGTTTGTATTCATATATTTCAAAATGTGATATGGAATGAAATTAGATTAATATTATCATATGGTTATGTGTATTAAAAACAAATATGGGCTAGAAATTATATGATAATCTTTAGTTTAATAAATGATTAGAAGTAGTAATTAATGTTTTTTTATCAAAAATGATTAGTATCAAAAGTATAAACACAGAAACTTTGTCTATATCAAATTATACTAATGTATATATAGAGTATCTACATGTTAAATTTTTTTGCTATCTATAGTATTTCACAAGTTTTTATCTTCATCATTAATCAAAAATCAGGAAAATCAAAAGTATGTAAAATATTTTATTCTCTTTAAGCATGTTAATGTGCTTGAATTATAAAACTATTGATAGGTTTCATTGTATTTGATATTCTATAATATTTTTAAAATTAATTAATAATTTGAATTGAAAGAAAAAGTTTTCTGAATAATTTAACTTTTTATGGAGAAAATAATTATGACAAAATTCTCTGAATGTTGATCAGTATAATACAATACTTTAAACACGTTTCACCAAAACTATCAGATATTTAAGAAGGTAAGATATTTAAACTTTGATTTACAAATTAAGCAAACAAAAAAAATTCAATTATGCATAATCTTCTATTGCAGAATGTACTACTGAATATATCAAAAGTGTAAGATGTGAATAAGAGAAATATTAAAATAACATGGGCAACTAAAATAAACTTTCTATGGAACAATATAAAGAAAAATAAACACTGGATAAGAAATTGGATATGTAATAGGAAGGTAATGTACAAAGATCTAATAAATTCTGTATAAAAACAGAGAAAATAAGCTATCTGCAGTAATCAAATTATTGTAAGAATAGAAATGAAAATATAATTTCAATATTAAATACTAAATTGGATATCATTTAAGAAGAGTAAAAATATATCTTAGATCCAAAGTAGCTATGATTAGCAAAAATGTAAACTTGAAGATAGACGAAAATAAAATAAGTCTGGAGAAGCAGTACAAATATAAAAATGGATAAAGACTTAAGTGTCATATTTACATGAGTATTTAATGAGGTTGTTTTGACAACAGTTTGAAATAGTTGATTGTTATTGATGTTGAGATTGCCTAAGTGTTGACTGGATTTTAATGATGAGTATTTATATACACATACACACATATATATTCCTATTAACGGTCTTAAGCATCGATATGATATCGTATTATATATAAATATCAGAAATTTACTAGTTAATTTTATTAATAATCTTTATTCCTTTTTAAAAAATAATTTACTTTCTTTTACATTTAGAACAAATGACTTCATTTATAAAGAAAAAACGTCACATTAAATCACATTCATCAACTAATGACTATGAACTGGACATCGAGCTCTTGCATTCAATAGTATAAAAGAAAGATTAATTTTTTCTTTAATCTTATTGCAATTGCTAATAATAGCGTTTAAATGCTATAATTTATTACATTTAGTAATTCATGAAAAATTTTCATAGCTATATTATGATATTTAACATTAAAAATATATTCTAGATAATTAGGTTTTAAGATTAATCCGTATATTTGTTCATAAAGTTTAAAGTTTGTATGTATACATATATGAATGTAAATTAAAGTGACTAATCTCAAACCTCAATGTACAATGAAAGATGTAATTTATTAGAAAAAGTTATTAAGTAATTAAATTACTAAGTAATGTTCAAATATAAAAAAGTTAAAAATCAATCTGAAATTTACCTCTCTAATGTAGCATTTTATGAATAAACTAAACCAGCACTAGACATAAATTATTACAGGGAGATAACCTAAAAAATTTTGGAAAAAAGTTTAAATTACAAAAAAAAAAAAAAAAATTTAATATTTCTCAAAAAAAAAAAAGGGGGGGACAACTCTTGTGGAATATCATAGACACTTTCAGACTAATATACACTGTACATGGCAAAAATAATTACATAAAACTTTATCATCAAACTTTGGCATGCAAATGATGATTTAAAATGAAAATAATATGATTTAAAACTCTAAAAATATAACTTACCAGTGATGTATGTTCTACAAAATATAATATTGTATGAGATACTCTTTAAAAACCTTTAAATGCATTTAAATAAGGGAACAGCCTTATTGGAAAGTGTTTAAGAGGATAAAAGACTTTAGATTATCAAAAGAATAAACTAAAGCCAGTTATTACATTAAATGATCAAATTATTTTAAATTTTTTTATCATCTGGCTATCATGCAAAAATCTTTCTATTATTGAATGTAGCATTCCGGCAAGTATGATAAACCATGTGGCACATTTGTTTAAAAATATCAAAGATAGAACATCTATTATGATTAACATTTGATAAAAGTTAAATAAATAAAAAAATCACTGATGATAAAGATTCAGGTAATGTTTTTTATTGATAGTAAATGCCTAATGTGAGTTTGATATGATTTTAGAACATGTTCATCAATAAAAAAAATTAAATATTGCTTACACATAAAAAATTTTAACACTTCTTTTTATATTACCAACTAATTTTGTATCTTTATTATCTTTGAACTCTTCATCTAATTTTATTTAGCAATAAGGCTCATTGGAAGAAAAAAATATTGGCAAAGATAAACATTCATTTATGTCAAAGAAGATAAAAATGCAAAATTTTAAAAAATACATTTTCCAATGGAAAAAATATAACTCAAAAAACATGAAAGAAAAACGATATTTGGGTCAAATAGATTTTTCACTATATATATATATATTGCTGTAATGATATTGGAATTGTCTAAGTCCTGACTGATTTTATTAATTACTTATAAACTCACTTAGCCTTGAGCATTATTACATTTATTATTTAAAGTTATAATATTAATTCTTATTAAGTGCAATGTCAGCACGTAATACTTATATAAAGCTAAAGCTTTAGTACATGCACCTTGAGTGCTTAATTTTAGCAAGAGAGACCTCTACAAATCATAACACAAGATTCGACTTTATAAAGATAAGAGGGACCCTCTTATCTCTAACCTATTTTTCTTAATTATATAGGCAAATCTAAAGCATTTTGATTTGGGAGCATGAAGCTAATAAATTCTTCACTGATTAAGTCCACTATTTCTATTAAACATTAACATTCACAAAATCTTTTGATTTACAAGTCAATATTCAGATATTAAATTTAGAAATATTTTGAATCAATTTAAAGTTATAAATATTAATTCTTATTAAGTGCAATGTCAGCACGTAATATTTATATAAAGCTAAAGCTTTAGTACATGCGCCTTGAGTGCTTAATTTTAGCAAGAGAGACCTCTACAAATCATAACACGAGATTCGACTTTATAAAGATAAGAGGGACCCTCTTATCTCTAACCTATTTTTCTTAATTATATAGGCAAATCTAAAGCATTTTGATTTGGGAGCATGAAGCTAATAAATTCTTCACTGATTAAGTCCACTATTTCTATTAAACATTAACATTCACGAAATCTTTCGATTTACAACGAGTCAATATTCAGATATTAAATTTAGAAATATTTTGAATCAATTTAAAGTTATAAATATTAATTCTTATTACGTGATGATATTGCGCTTAATAAGAATTAATATTTATAACTTTAAATTGATTCAAAATATTTCTAAATTTAATATCTGAATATTGACTCATTGTAAATCGAAAGATTTCACGAATGTTAATGTTTAATAGAAATAGTGGACTTAATCAGTGAAGAATTTATTAGCTTCATGCTCCCAAATCAAAATGCTTTAGATTTGCCTATATAATTAAGAAAAATAGGTTAGAGATAAGAGGGACCCTCTTATCTTTATAAAGTTGAATCTCGTGTTATGATTTGTAGAGGTCTCTCTTGCTAAAATTAAGCACTCAAGGTGCATGTACTAAAGCTTTAGCTTTATATACGTATTTATTATTTAAGTAATACTTTTGGTGCAATATGAAAATTATAATTGCAGTTTGTAATGTTATAATTGACTATTTATTAGTTTGCATTTAGAACAGGTTGTATTTACCTGTTTAAAGAGATTCATTTAAACTTCTTCCAATCAATAATTTCAATCTCTGTGGTCAAGTTACAATTTTTAGTGTCTATATAAATATATTGGGCTATATATAAAAGTAGGATTTCACTTTGATTGTTAAAAGGTGGTTGCCTTGGCAACAGATTGATATTGTTGATTGTTATTGATATTGGGTTTGTATTCATGTTGGTTGGTTAATAATTTTCTTCTTCTTTTCCTATGTATTGATTTTTATTTTAACATATACCATTTACAACTTTCTCAAAACTTTATAAATACTATTTATTTATATCAAAACTAACAGTTTCAACTATCCTGCAGTCATCATTGGAGCTGAAATATTCAAATATATAATTAATACACAAAATAAAATAAAAATAAAATATACATTTTAACCTGACCATTATCAATAATCATTTCTCATTTTATTACTTTACCCTTAAATAATTCTATCCACATTTATTTTATATCACTTTATTTTATTTTTTAAAAAAATTATTATTTATTATAATTATAAAACTTTAACATTTATTCTACTATTTATTACATATTATTGTCATTTTACTTAAGAGTAAAGTAATAAAATGGGATATAATTATTTATAATGATTGGGTTAAAATATATTTTTTATTTTTGTTTTATTTTGTGTATTTAATTATGTATATGAATATGTGTATAAGTGTATTAATTATATACTTATATATTTGAATGTTTTAGCTCTGATGATGACTGCAGGACAGTCAAAACTGTTAGTTTTGATATATATAAATAAATTGTATTGATAAAGTGTTTAAGAAAGTTGTAAATAGTATGATATGAAGATAAACAATACAAATATCTGTAACAATTAATATATACACCTGGGTCTCTTTTTACGCGGATTTATTTAATGCAATTTTGAAGTTACACGATTCATATTTCTCCAGAAGTCGAACTCTGATAATGCGCTACTACTTTAAATAATAAATTTCGTGCACTTATGTCATATTGAAAGTAATAGCACATTATTGGAATTCGACTTTCATCTTAGTAATTTCAATATTTTCAGTGCTTTATAATAGTAAGATTTTATGCAATAATGAAATTAAAATCATGATTTCCACATTTTATGTACACACATTAAATTTTACAAGATTATAATGTAAATTTGTTCAAACATTGTGCGTGTTAATTTTGCATTTTAAATCACATTCTGTTTTTGCTTTTTAAAAAAGAACGTAATCAATTATTAATCATTTAGTGTCCGCAAGTTTATTTTTAAAAGGTGAGTAATAGCAGTGGGCACAATTAAAATTGAAAATTAAAAATTAAAGACAAAAATAAGAATTTAATTTTTAATTGTTAGATTAATTACTAATTACGTTGTCACCAGAAAACCATTAACACAACATGAGAGTGACGTTGGCGCTAGTTGTATTTCCTCTTGTGAAGAATCTGATTTTTTATGAGTTTGCAAACGGACCTGTTTAATGGCAAATAGCAATAATAATTAAAATGTGTATAAAAAAATGTAAATTACTGTAAATTATGCATAAAAATATATTGTTTTGAATAAAATTAAATATTATAGTTAAAAAAAGTTTGTCTTGTATCAATTTTTTTCAAATTTGAAATTTTTTATTAGTCATATTTTATTTCCTTATTTTTTTTTGCACGAATTTTAAAGTAATTTTACATTGATGCTTTGCTTTTACGCAATTTTTGAAAAATCACAGTCCGTATCCCCCCTTTTTCAAGGTAAGTTACATCTATTTTTGTGTGATTTCGTTATCACTTGTTTTCTGAGGAACCTATCTATTACGTAAAATGAGACCCAGGTGTATATATACATATATATATTTCACAGGTTCATAAATTTATATATTAGAATTACCTGTTTCAAACAGTATTTTTCTTCATTATATTAATTACTAATATTTATGAAAAATACACAGAGAATTCTTATTAAATTTTTAACACACACACATGTATCTATCCAATATAATTTATATGTAAAGAAAACACAACAGGAATAAATTTTATTAATTTTGATATAAAATATAAAAATAGCATTAGCTCAAATTACTTTATAGCATGTCTATCATCTCCAGTAGAATATTTGATAATCACTTATTACTCAACTTTATCATAGATGGCAACAAGAGAATATACATGTAAGTAGAAAAATATGGGTGATTTAGTCTGTAAATTATGTAAGGAAGAAATAGAAAATATTAGGCATTTGTTAATTGAATGTAAATGCTTGAAAACAGAAAGGGGACATATAATAAAGTTATGGAAGAATAAATATGAAAAAAGTGTTTATATAAAAAGTGGATTATTGTTTTTTATGCTGGGTTTGGGAAAAGATAAGGGGGATTTAGATATAAAGGCCATAGAGTTGACAAAGATTATGTTGTGGAAATGGGATGGAGAAGAATATGGAAAAACTTAGACTGGGGAATGGAAAATAAAGAGGCTAACAGGTTTCTCTGGGCATAATTGTTGAGAGATTCTTGACTCCGTTTAAGGAGAAGCTACAGTACATCACATCACATATTTTATCATATTATATTTTATAAATAAGATTTTAATTTACACATAATTGTCCCCAATTTTTTAAAATTTATGCATAGTTCGCAACTCAATACATCTTTGATTTTTCCTCCTCAAATCAAAATAAATTATCAAAACAAAATAACTTTTTAGATAAACATTTAGATTTTTCTTTACGATATTATTCACATAGGCAGACACTTGATACTTTTTAAATAAATTATATTTCTTGGTTCGTGATTTAATAAACAGAAATTTGCTGTGTAAAATTATCATACACTACATAATATTACAATTACAGTGTTCTGTTTTAATTAACAGTTAGATTACTTGTATAATATCATTTATATAACTACAACTTAGCTCCGTCTATGCAGTATTGCATTTGCTGGTTCGAGAATATTATCCTTCCCATTAATAATTAGCCTATTGATATTTAATGCTGCAGCAAATGCTGCATTAAAATATTTTGATGCAGTTGATTTAATCATTCCATCTACTATTTTACTTTCATAAAGAAATAATATTCATTTCTCTTCTTTATATCTTTTTTGTTCATACATATTAGAAATATTTTAATATATTTAAAATATCTTTTTTATGTATCGGTATATAATTTCTTGGGATAAGATTCTATACTAGCTATTTATGAATCATATTTTTATAACAATTTTATTTCTAAATATTGTCAATTCTTGTAGTTTATGAGCAATATGAACTCTCTTCCATATACACACTATTTCTCTGTAAAAATATGACTGGCGACTTATTTCTTTACGAAGATGTCCAGAATGTCTTTTTTTAAATTAATGTATGTGTTATGTAATGACATAGTTTTACTACTCACAACAAAAATTTTAAGATTTAAGCATGTCTGGACTCAAGTTAGTGATATAAAATGTAACAGTGTGTTTTCTCGATTAACCCAAAATGGAACAAAATATCAACATTATTTTTTTTTTAATTGGGCAAAGCTGTTACTGAAACTTTTGAAAGGATTTAAATTGCCTACAGGTTTGAATCTATGAGTCAAATGATGTCTTCAAATGGATTTCAAGATTTCATCTTGGCAGAAAAGCATTGTAGATGATCTATAAAGGTGTAAAACACATGCTAGTTTTCTTAAAAAATTTGGTGAGTAGCTAAACTATGTTGCTATATTACACATATGTTAATTTAGAGATAATGGAGAAGGCAGTTTATATAGATAACTAATCTTTTTACTGGATATATATATACTATTTAATACAATTATATTAATCTATACTGAACTTAATGTAATTTTATAAGGGTTTGAACTCAGAAGTTCAAGTTCACAGCTAACCATTCTATCTTACACAACCAATACACATTACTACATACATGAGAAAAAGATAAATGATCTCCAATATATATACTTCATGCTGAATCATCACTCATCTGTTGGTCTTGATCATTATCTTCCACATACATACAATCAGTGCTCAGTTTATATTAAGAAAGCATATCTTCCAACTTTAATGGACAGACTTCATTTTTTTCTAATCTATGACTCTTCAGCCATACATATCATTGAAAATCTGATGATGGAATGGTCACAGCCTTTCCTGATGCCAAAATTATTGTTATACCCATGTTAACCTTAAGTCACTCTGACCACTCAGGTAGAGGAATTTAATATGTCTATTTTAAAGACACAGAAGTGGTATGGGCACAATACAGGCTATGTAATATTCAATGCAAGTATATTAGTCTATACTAAACTTAATGTAATTTTATAAAGGATTTGAACTCAGACTTTCAAGCTTTCTAAAGCTATCGACTCTATCTTATACAACTGATATACATCACTACATACATGTAAAAAAGATAAATGATCTCCCAATATATATATATATATATATGATATCCCAATATATATATATATTTCATGTTAAACCAGCACTCATCAGTTGATCCAGATCATCATCTCCCACACACCAAAATCATCATCTCCCACACACATATATAATAAGTGCTCAGTTATATTAAGATAACAAATCTTCAAACTTTAATGGACTGGCTTTTATCTTCTCCACCCTCCAACTCTGCAGCCATCAATATCTTTGACAATCTGATGATAAAATGCTCAAAGCCCTCACTGATGGAAATGTTAATGTCATACCCATGTTGACCTTAAATCACTCTAACCTCTCAGCTATAAGACTTTAATATGTCCATTTTAAATTTGGATAAGAACGATGGGCAGACTACAGGCTGAATATGTAATGTTTAATACAAGTATATTAGTCTATACTGAACTTAATGTAATTTTATAAGAGATTTGAATTCAGATTTTCAAGATACCTACAGCTATTAACTCTACTTTATGCAACCAATACACATGACCACATTCATGTAAAAACATAAATGATCTCCAATATACACAGTTCATGCTGAACCAGCACTCATTAGTTGGTCCAGATCATCATCTTCCACACGCATATATAATCAGTGCTCAGTTATATTAAGATAAAAAATCTTCAAACTTTAATGGACAGGTCTCAATCTTTGAAGATTTGCTACCTTAATATAACTGAGAACTGATTATATATATGTGGGGGGTTGATGTTCTGGACCAACTAATGAATGCTCAGTTCAGCATGAAATATGTATATCAGAAATCATTTATCATTTTCACATGTATATAGTCATTTGTATCACTTGTATGACACAAATGAATATATGTAGGGAACTTGAGTCTGGGTTCAAATCCCTTATATATATACAATAAAAAATAGAAATGAGGATATAATATCTTATATATATACAATAAAAAATAGAAATGAGGATATAATATCTATGTAAGTAGAGATAACATTAACCTTTTGATGTTACAATGAAATTGTCAATTACTACTAATTGACAATATTTGAGACAAACCCAGTTTTTATTAACTTATAATAATTCTTTTACTCAAAGTTTAATGGTTATCTCTATTTACATGGATATTATCTCATTTCCATTCTATTAAATATATATATTTCACTTGATGGTTATTCCTTTTTAAACCATTGTGTTGTCTTTCTCATATACTTTCTCACTGAATTGGATATGTAAACCTAATCAACTTAATAGACAACTATATATTTTAATCATAAATTTATTTTCATCTAATTGACTTTCCTTAAAAATTGAACCTTGACATGTTTCGATTTTGAATAACCTTGTCAAGGTTCAATTTTGAATGAAAGTTGATTAGACGAAAATAAATATATGGGTAAAATATATAGTTGTCTATTAAGTTGATTATGTTTACATATTCAACTCAGTAAGAAATATATATATCAACATGTAAATCATTGAATCAAAAGTCTAAAATTCTAACTAGAGTACTTGGTCATTTGTAAGTATGTTTTATGTGAAAAGGATTTTTTTATGTTTACAAAAATTTTAAAAAGCTAACGAGATAATGGACATTAAAAGATACTACCAACCACCAGCTTCATTATAATTGTATAGATAATAAATTAAATGGTATATTTTTATCTTTTCTATGAAGTATTATGTAGAAGTAATAAAGAAAGTGATTTAAATTGATTAAATGATATATCTGATATTAGGTCATGTACATCTGACTTGATTTCTTTGTAATTTAAAATTTGTTTATAAATGAACCATAACATATTGGTTTGCAGTGTGTTTTATGAGATCAATGTTTTTTAAAAGAATTGAAAAATCATCTGAAGTGAAATGAAGTAATGCAAAATAAATTAGAAGTAGAAAGTAATAATACCTTTCTCAAATATCTAGAGCCATATCAAACATATAACAAAATCAGTACAAATGTTTGGAACATATAACAATCACACTCCATTCTGAAAAATAAAAAAATATTTTCTTCTTAGTTAAAAAAGCATCTAGACGAAGAGCAGTTAAAAAACATACTACTAATAAATGATTCACTGCAAGAATTGAAATATTAGCTTTCCATGGATTTTATAAATTATTATGGTAATAATTATTAGACTTTGATCAGGGAAAATGACACTGTGATGGTGTTCACTGATACTAATCTACTCTTCTTTATTTAAGTAGCAGAAGATGACAAAAACAATCTAGGTAAAACTGAAAGTAGAAAATGACTATTTGCATTATATATTTTATATAGAAGCACATCTTTTGTAATATAAATAGTTAAAAAGTCTAACAATTTGTTTTTCATCTCAACATCAGCTTTTTATATATAAATAACTCCCATAATATGCTTTTAATTTTGATTTGGAACCATATTATTGTTTTAAATTCTGTTCAGAAATTGTTATAAAATTTAACAACTAACAGGTTCTCTGTTAAATATCTACTAAAATTACATTTTCATATGATGTCAATGATCTAAACTTTATGTTTTATTACTATACATCTGTCAATATCATTAGAACTAATATTAAGCTAAAGTAAATAAACAATCAAGTATTTTTTAATATTTGAATAGAAGTATAATGTACTTATTGAAAATTAGATGTAACTATAGGTGATTTACACACAGAATTTTAAACCTTTTCAGCTATCCATTTTATCTTATATAACCAAAACACATGACCACATACATGTGAAAAAATAAATAATCTCCTATATACATATTTCATGCTGAACCAGTACTCATCAGTTTGTCCAGATCATCATCTCCCACACATATATAATCAGTGCTCAGTTTATATTAAGATAGCAAATCTTCAAACTTCAATAGACAGACTTCAATATTCTCCACTCTTCAGATCTTCAGTCATCCATATTATTGAAACTCTCATAATGGCATCAGCAAGGGTTTTGAGCATTCTATCTCAAAACTTTAATAATATAAATGGATGAAGAGTTGGAGAGTGGAGAAGATTAAATCCTGTCCATTAATGAGATTTCTATCTTAATATAAACTGAGCACTGATTATATATGTGTGTGAGATGATCTGAACCAACAGATGAGTTGAATATGATGATGGTGATGATATAAATATAAAAATATATTTAACACTACTTAGTTTTTACTTGGTTAGATGATCTCAATATGTAATATAAAACACAATAATGATGATGATGTTTAAAAAATGAACTACCATATGAAAACATTTATTTCATGACTTATTATTTTTACCTTATACTTCTTATAATTTCATAATATTAAAAATAATGTAAACAACAAACCAAACAAAGATTAGAATAAATGTTACGAATCTGTATATGAAAGTTAAATGCAAGAATTTTAAAACATATTTTGTTGGGTTCTAGTTATTACTATTCTATACATCTGGTGGAAAACTTCATAAATAAAATTATGTTGTGTTTTTGTGCAATGTAATAATCCAGACCATTACATTACAATATATTTTTATTGCCTTTGCATAAATAATGGTTCATGCATGACTTAGTAATAATTGTATTTCCTTACTATCTCTATTAGCAAATTACTGTTCAAGAAAACTTACTTAATGTGTTTAGATTCCAAATAGTTAAATTTTTTTTCAGGTAATTATCCACAACCAATCCAATTAGTTATCTAATATAATGTTAAGAAAATAGGTTTATAGGATAGCGTATTTTATTTGGATTAATCAAATGTGCTTTTATGCACTGAATGTAACAGAAAATATTATGATATAGCACTGACTACTGATAAGACAACGGTTATGGCTTACATGTATGTATTGTACAGAAAACACAAGATGATAAATGCTTTGCAAAGTCATACAGCATGCTTAGATTTTGTTCATTTTTGTTATTTTCTTCAACAGTTACTGCAATATAAATAAATTAATACAGTGATTAAAAAAATAAGTTCAAAAAAGAGTCTGAGCACTACGCGCACACACCAACATAATGTCCTTGGTAAATTAGTGCAGAAGTCAGCAGAATTGACTCTGGGACTCAGGGTTCATGGATTATGACTCAACTCTGTCTTTTGAACTTTTTACAAACTTCTCAAAGTGATAAACTATTGGATTGCGTTTGTAACTAAATAATACTGAATATGGATGTTTATTTATAGAATAAGTTGCGGAAAAAAACTTTATTAAAATAAAACACTAAATTCTGTATACTTGCGAGACATCTTATATTTTAGCTATAAAATCTATAATTATTTTTGTATTGTATCTAAAACAATTAAATTATCTGATTTTTCAAAAAATGTTATAATAAAATCTGAATAAAACAAATTTATCTTGAGAAATTTTTTTTTAAAAGAAAAAAAATTCTCCACTTCTACTTTTTAATCTTGAACAATTAAATTTTAATTTCACAAGAAATGAAAAATCTTAGAAGGATTCTATATTTATCAATAACAATAAGAAAATTATTTTTAAAAAGAATCAAACATGAAGAGGATATTAAGTTAAATAAAATTATATTTAAACTTTTATATAAATCATTAATCAGAAAATCGTCTAAAAATAGATACTTAACATAAATGTTTTCTTATCCATGAATTCAAATGTATGAAACGTTTTATATAAAAGTAATTCCATTAATATAAATAAAATGTATACATAGAGAAATGAATTAAAATATTGCATCTAAAATACTTGACTGCAAAGAAACATTTTAGGAGTGAAGATGGATCATGTTTCTTCTAAAAATAGTTCTGCTGAGAGTAAAGGTTTTTTGATAAAATCCTGTTCTTTGACATCTTCAGGGACATTTTTAAAACCCATCATAGTTTAATTAAAACATTAGTAAAAGTAATATAATCTTTAGAATTAAATGCTTAGGGAATGAAACTCAATATGTTGCTTTCTTGCTCAAACAAATAATTTCCCACCAAATAACTCTTCCATTATCTTTCTATGTTGTCTAAGGTGGAGTTAAGAGTTAAATGTTTCTATTTTAAGCTTAAACTGTCAATTTGGTTTATGAAATGTCACATGTTTCAACATATAAGCATTTAATTAATTTCATTTAAACATTTTAGTGC
Organism: Epiperipatus broadwayi; assembly: GCA_028023455.1. Classification (NCBI taxonomy): domain Eukaryota; kingdom Metazoa; phylum Onychophora; class Udeonychophora; order Euonychophora; family Peripatidae; genus Epiperipatus; species Epiperipatus broadwayi. The sequence goes on from JAQFVV010000190.1 coordinate 2,126,482, forward strand.
AGATGGATAAATTTCTAAAACTAGGTGTCATCATTTATCATAGATTTTCATCTGGTTAGACCTTAACTACTGAGAAAGTGTTTTGCTTCTATAGCATAATCTTTTTCTCAACTCTATTTATTTATAAAAACAGTCAATATCAGTATATCAAAAAATTAAACTGAGTTTTTAAACTCCAATTAAAAATAATAAGATATTTTTTATGTATCATATTGGGTGAAAGCTAGATTACTATGGACTATGTAATAAATGTCAGTTTCTTTTTAGAAGCAAATTCTGAATCAGAGAAAGCTAAAGTACTGATTTCTTTATGATGAACTCTCCTTTAGAAATATGACAATAATAAAAAAAAAAACACTTGTTGGTGTAAGTAATAATTAATAATTCACTTTCATGAAAGTATAAAAAAGGTTATGATTCTGTCTAACATAGGAGATTTCCATGATTGAAATACAATTACATTTTTACGTAAATTCCATAAAATAAGAAAAGGCTGATTAAACAGTTTTAAAAATAGATACACTTTTGATTATTAATTATGCCTTCTTTGTAAAACTCAAATGATATATGATTAGCTATTAAGTATTGTTGTTTTAAATAAATGGTTGCATGTAATGAGAAATGGTGATCTGAAATGGACTCGCAATTATCGGGATAAAAAATCTACTATTGAAATCCAAAAAAGAAATCACTAATTGGAAAAAATCCTGGAATCAGAAATTACCTGTGATTTTTTTTTTTCATTTTAAAAGATTTTGGATTTACAGTTATAGAAGTGAAATACCTATTGTCAAAATCCAAATATAAAATAAAAAATTATTATTTTAAAAAGGACCTGGAATCAGAAAAGTTGAATAAATTGTGTTACATCAAAAACCAAGCAATAACTCTGATTCTGTCAAGCGTTAGTGGCCTAGTGGTTAGCATAGCTGCATTCCAAGCAACTGGCCTGGGTTTGCTTCCCAGTCAACGCATTTGACATATGAAAAAAAAAAACTCTTGATCCTAACTAAACATATTTGACCATTAATTGTTCTCTTAACATAATTTACTTTAGAACTTCAATTTTAATTACTGGCAGTGGCTTATTTTATTTATTTTTTAATATTGAAATATAATTAGATAAGATATTATATTATTAAATCTCTTCTACTCCCTGAGCTAGTGACATGGGCTAATGACCAGATATTAAAATATATTAAATAAAATATAAAAAAAATTTTTTTTTACTTACATATTTGCCTACTTTATAAATTTTTCTAGGTTCAAATGCCTAGATGGCGCCCTGTAGTGCAGATTACGTTAAGTGTTATTCTCTGGATCGTTATTGATCAGTAATCGATCTTTATTTCATCAGATGCTAAAAATTATATTTATATTATAAAAATCTGTTAATGTATAACTAATGAATTTTCATGGTTTATTTAGAAATTTGAGACTATTCTTGATAATTATTTATTTTAAACATTTACTGTAATTAATATTATTGTTAAATAAAATTTTTAATATAAATTAATATATATAATAAATTGGTCAAAGGAAAAAATCAGTACAATATAATATTTTTTTATTTCCATTTACAGTCTAAAAATAAAATGGATGACTGAAGGGAGCTCCAAAGTCTGGGTTCAAATCCGTTCTAAACATTTTGTTATTATTTATCACAATTCTCATTTCGTTATACAAAGTGTTTTGAAATTCTATTTATTTATTTTTGAGTCATAACTCATTCAAATAACTGGTTTCTTCTAAGTTACACTTTTTATTTACAATCTTAGATAAATATAAGCTAATTTAAATAAACAAACACACATTATTATTTCAATCTTATTTCTTTCAAGTTTTAAATATATTATTGCATCTTTAATAACACAGTAGAAGTTTGATATAAGCATCTTTATAATTAACTTCCAATATATTTGAATAAGAAGATGTATTATTTTCTAAATAATGGTCTGGAGTTGACATTTATTTAATTAAATACCAAAAAAAAAATGTATTTTGTTTGCAAATAAGTTATTAAGTGTCAGAATCAATACATTTATTAAAAAAATCAAAATAATACAATAAATCATTAAGAGTATAATAAAAAAAATAAATCTAAAAAATGAATATAATATTATTTTGATATTTTTTTTAATTTTAGAATTTTAAATTATTTTTAATATAAAATTTTATTTTTCTTGTTGTTTATAGAAAGTTTTATGAATGGTGGATAGACATCAAATTATATTATTAAAAATCTGATGGAATTAGGAATTCAAATAAGATAATAATAAAGAAAAAAATTAAAGAGTCAGCCAAAGAATTTGTAAATCGTCACAATGAGTGAATATATTCTACCGGGTCCTTATATCCCCTTTGCACCGGCTCCCTATTAAACCGTTCCTAAAAGGAATTGTGAGCTCCAAAATAAACATGATACAGCGTAAAGATTTATTTATTTTTCTTATATCAATAGTTGTTCATTATCAACACAAGAGGGCGCCAGATACGATGATTTGATTCATAATTTAATTTCTCGCATCACCTTACGTCATATCAAAACGATTTTGAAGTCTAATCCCTGCCCATAAGCTCAAACTCCCAGCATGGACCAATAGGGGTCACTCAGGGTCGCGATGTGATTGCCTTCAAGACTATTATTCTGGCAAATGACACAATATTAACCAATGGATAAGAAGATCGGTTGTTTAACAGATCGATCCAAGCATTGGACGGGATCATTGGTTATTTATAACTAATACGAATGTTCGGTTGAGGCATCATTAGAATAAACAACTAGACGCTTATAACATCATCCCCCCCTTTATCATACAATCCAATAGAATTATTTATACTAGCTCTATTGACATTTACTTATATTTATTAATAATAGGCCCTCCCAACTCTTAAACCTATGTTAACTACATAATAATTAAACATTGTGACTTACGGCACGATGTTTATGAATGAAACTTAAAAGAGATAAAAAAAAAAAACATATAAGAAAGACAAATTTAAAAGTATAATAATTAATTGCATGAATAAATGCTAACAATAATAATAACTTCAAAAAATATATATATTTAATTATAGAAAAATGATTTGAGGAATGCTCGACTAGTTTAAATAAATAAAAAATTTATTGATTATAAAAAAATGAAACATTGATTAATAGCTTTATTTGCACGCACATACGCACATTCTCGCACTCGCACAGAAAAGAACATATTATGCATAATAAACATGGCTGATAAAATATATTTCCTCTTATTACATTTTGAAAGTAGGTGTGTGTTATAGTTTCTCTGCGAAAGAAAATAATAATTAGGATCAAAGTTCATAACTGGAAAAGTCCTAAGATTTAAATATGATGGACTATGTAGCATCTGATATTTTTATTTACGAAAGTTGAGATTAAAATAATAAGATTTAATATATGAGAGATTACGGATCATTTTATATTTGATTTACGAAAGTCGAATTTAATTAATTATGAGATTGCCTTTTAAGTTTACGTAAAGAATGAATGGAAGCGTTAAAAAAAAATGTTTACCTAGGATTTTGCTTAGTCTTCTGCTGCTTCTAGTTTGGTGAGGGTTCGAACCTGATAGATGAGGTTTCCATAATACATGGTTATTCATTTCACATAAGTTCAGTGTAGTATGTTTGGACGATTCTTGTATATCAAATGGAACAACGTCCTTAGACTGATTGGAGCACTATGTTCGGATGGTATTGTTGTTGATCATTCATAGCTGTGGAGATGTTCTGGCGGCGGAGCGTCGGTCAATCACTGAAGGGTTTTCTAGCCCATCATGATGATCGACGCTCTAAATGTTAATTTCACAGTGATCATATTGGATAAACCAGATAGCAAAAAAGAGAAAAGTTCTAGTTGTAGCTTCCGGAGGAATCTAGAAAAAACTATAAGCATAAACAAAAAAAGGAGTGTAAAAGATCCTTTCTTTAGATTTAGATTCATATTTATATGGGTTGGTTATTATCTGAGGATCGAATCTCCACCCAGAGTTCAATATTCTTTGAGTTGTCATTGGGGTCCGTGTCCTACATAATGTCCACTCAATCCATATGCTTGAGGCAATCTTAGGTTTATGCAATCTCATATTACAATCTCAGTTAAAAAAAATTCATACTTATTCACACCTTTTATGCATACATGTGTGCATGTTTTAAGAGAACAATTTAACTTACATTAGTTTAAAAGTCGAGCATTTAATCTGTCTCAAAATCACTTCTATAAGCTTTTAACTTTCACTACAGTTATAATCTAAAACAAACCCCTTTTAATTACCCCCGCGGCATATACAAGTAGAAATCACTTATTGAGATTTAAAATGGCATATTAGTAGTACTTTATATTTTTTTTTTTTTTTGTTTTCTTTTTAGAGAATATTATTATAATAGATTATATGAAAGCCTTAACTATTTAATCAGAAATATTAACATTTTATTTTACAGTGTATTTTATAACGCATTGAAAGAAAACTACATTTATTTTTTATCACAAGTTGAAAGTGAAAGAAGAGAAAAAAATATAGAGTGTTTACATTGCTCGTGTGTGTGCGTATATACCTGTACCAACTTGGTCTCGGTATATATCCCCGCGATCCGTCTAAAAATTAAAATGAGAGGCTTGGCATTTTAATTTTCACCATAAAATTCCTTATTTTTGACCCCGCTTCGTGTGATTTTTAATCATTTATTTTAGCCGACTATCCTACAGTTCAACTCCCCCTCATATAAAGAAACGAAGTGGCAGGTCATGTGGTCAGGCTCGGATTGACACTTGACGTTTGCGAACTAAACTCAAAAAAAAAAATTCTTCTTTTTTTTTTTTTTTCCCCTTTTTTTTCTTTACGAAGAGCGGGCGTGCCATAATTGGAGATATCTTGCCCAGTCTGGTACAGGCACCCCGGGTGGAAGGTTGGCATGGGGATGGACCTTTCCGAAGTCCCGCGATGCAAGGTTACGAACATATAGGCATTTTCTTACGGTCTATCTAATGGAAGGCAGGAGGATGGTCATTTCCGAAGTCCCCTCTGCAAAATACGACAACATTTATGAGGTAGCGAATAATCTGAGTTATAGAACCATAAGCATTCAAAATATCCGAGCTCTGTACCTCCTAGCACAATAGGAAATATTGAGGGAAGGAACAATAATAGCACACTCTCGCGATCCGGCTTTTCTTTCTTTCTTTAGGCGGCATCCGCTTCCTTTCTCCGCGTGTTTTCGAGCAACATATATTTTAGTCGAAGGCGGCGACGTTCTTTTTTTTTTTTTTTTTTTTTAAACTGGCTTTCAGAAATATTAACTTATTTACCTCGAATAGTTTTCTTTAGAAGAGTTATGACATTTATTCCTTTTCTTTCTTTAAATTATATTTTTTTTTTCTTTTTTTTTTTTTTTTCGTGTTTAGTTATCTGCGGTCTGCTTTGGTTTAAAATAATGTTTTATCAACCCCCCTTCCCCCCTTGTTATTGTATGATGCGATGCGATGTGTAAGTCCTTTCTGGTCCGAGGTCATTTTCCTTCAGTTACCGTTGTTTATAAAGCGTGCTCCGGTAATCGTATTCCTGTGGCAAATCCGTGTTCGTCAACGTGTTTGTAGACTAATTTTTCATCAGTATCGATCTGGTGGTAGCTTTCTTCTATATGGTTCCTGTTCCGGCCTCTCTATATGCCTTTCCCGTCCTTCCGCTCGCTCGAACTTGGCTATGGCATCCCCCATCTTGTGGATGCCCCCGTCATCCCTGTTTAGCATCATCTGCCTGATGTCTGTTGGCATGTTGTGTCTAATGGTCGAGATGATTTGCTCCTCCATCATGTGATATGCCGGTAGCTGCTGGAGGCCGGCCACCTGCCTGTAATAGAACTGCGTTATCGTCTCATTAGGTTTGAGCCCGTATTTTTCATTGGTGATGTGAAAGTAGATCCCCTCTTGTCTGATAGCGTTCCAAAAGCTTCGTAGGATCTCTTCTCGATATTCTACGAACGATCTGGGCTTAAACTCAATCGTTTGCCACCAATCTCTAGCTGGCCCTTGCAGGTATGTGCTGGCAATATTGATTTTGTCTGGCTCCGGCTTTGAGGGCTCAGAAAACAGGTTCCGGGCACTCTCCACGTGGTCCATCGGACTCTCATTTTCACCTGCCCTGAAGATCTCAATTTTTATTTGCCTCTTAATAATAATAATAGTTATATACAAGGGGGTACCCAAAAATAATTAAAATCATACTCTGGTTTGTGCACCTGTTGTAGTATATACTTCAGCTATTACACACATCTTGCAGAAACCTTTCTATATTAATCTGCCAAATTACATGACCATGTGATACATTTTTGATTTTTTTTTCTACCACTATGGAATGATAAAACAATTCTTTGTTTTCATTACATACTTTTTTTTTCAATATTTACAAACTTCAGATATTATTTGTTAGAAGGTTTTTTTATTTGTAAATTTAAATTTCTAAAAAGTCATGCCCAAGTTATTGAGTTTTAGTACAGGATAAAGGTTTTATACTAAAATCGAAGTTTCACCATTGTCAAAAATTTTCAACAGGCATAATAAGAGAAAATATCAACCTCTTAGAGGGTTGATCTAATACCTGTATCACTGTTTGCCCAAGAATGATTTTAAAATTGTTGCAAGTGTCAAAAATATGAAGATATCTAAAGTCTACCATACCAAGTCTCATATATTTTATTTTTTCCATATATACCATGTTGCTTAGTTAAGATTATTTATATTACATAAACTAACTTTTTTTTTGTCATACAGTTTATGAAATTTAAACAAATCCTGATTCTAATTTTAAAATTTTAAATGTATTATAAAAACAGAAATTAAAAAGCAATGCAATAAAGTGTACTCAAATGATTACTAAACCATTCCTAAAAACTCAAAGTTCACAATAAGTAATTCAAAAAACCATGATAGATAAGTTCTGAGAAATCAGTTAACTTGGATAATATCAGTTGAAGTCACCAAATGTTGGGGAAGTAAAAGAAATTATAAGCAAAAATAGAATACATGAGTCATAAGTTATTTCAATTTGAAAAAATATAGCACCATTTAAAATTTGTGAAGACCAGGAATTTTGTCATTATTTGAGACATATCAAAAAGTATTCCCTTAACCCCATGATTAACATATCATACCATTAACACCTCTTTAGACACTTTATCAATACTTTTATTTGTATTAAACTAACAGTTTCAACTGTCCTGCAGCCATCATCAGAGTTCTTGTTGAGTTTTGGTAATAGAATTAACAAGAACTCTGATGATGACTGCAGGACAGTTAAAACTGTTAGTTTAATACAAATAAAAGTATTGATAAAGTGTCTAAAAAGGTGTTAATGGTATGATATGTTATAATAGAAATCAATACCTAGGAAAAGAAGAAGTATAAAATTATATTAACACCATGATTGATGAAAACAAATTGTCATTAACATTTCAGAATAGATGATAAGAAATAAGATTTCTGAAAACAAAAAAGTCATTGAAAACATTTCACATGAGTCATCATTTAATGAAACCAACCATTAATTTATGGGGGAGGGGAGCCAATATTCCAGAACTTACAAGAAAACCTTAAAGGAAGTTAAAAAAATTTCCAGATACTTAATGATGTTTATCAATCCATAACAAAAATACCCCTGAAAATTTCAATTTCAAGAGTACTTAAAAAATTGTTATTTCAGATACACTGTAGTTATAATGAGAAATAAATTGAATATTTATGATATATGTAGAAATTTATTTGCAATATATATATATATATATAGTTAGAATAGATTTGAAACCAAACTTTCAATCCCATTACAACTATCCATTCTATCTTATACAACCAATAAACATAACCATGTACACATAAAAAGGTAAATGACATCCAATATATGTATTTGATGCAAACCAGCACTCATCAGTTCCACACAGATTATCATTTCCAACACACACACATATATAACAGTGCTCAGTTTATATTAATATAAAAAAATTTCAAACTTTAGTGGACATGCTTAGATCTTCTCCACTCTCCAACTATCTAGCCATCTATATCATTGAAAATCTCATGATGGAATACTCAAAGCTCATCTTAGATCTCCAACACTTCAGCCATACATATCATTGAAAACTCTGATGATGTCTCTTGTTGATGCCAATATGTATGTTATAGCCATGTTGACTTTAAGTGACCTTTCACATATAGGATCTTAATATGTCCATTTAAATACACAAAAGATGGCTGGGCAAAATACAGGCTGAATATGTAATATTTAAATATATTGACTATACTGAACTTAATTATAAGAGATTTGAACACAAACTTTCAAGCCCCTTACACTATCCATTCTATCTTATACAACCAATACGCATCACCACTTACATGTAAAAAAGATAAATGATCTCCAATATATGCACTTTATGCTGAACCAGCCCTCACCTGTTGTTCTAGATCATAATTTCCCATACATATGTATAATCAATAACTCGGTTTATATTAAGATAGCAAATCTTCCATCATCTTAGCAGTATGGAGGTCTGAAGAATTGGAGGGTGGAGAAGATTGAAGCCTGTCATTAAAGTTTGCAGACTTGCTATCTTAATATAAACTGAGCACTGATTATATATATATATATGTGTGTGTGTGTGTGTGTTTAGCAAATGATCTGGACCAACTGATGAGTGCTGGTTCAGCATGAAATACATATATTGAAAATCAATTACTTTTTTATATATATGTGATCATATATAGGGGTTGTATATGATAGAATGAATAGTTGTAGGAGGCTTGAAAGTTTGAGTTCAAATAGATAATATACTTGTATTTAAATATTACATATTTAGCCTGTATTCTGCCAATCTCTCTTTAAAGGGGCATATTGAGATCCAATACATGAGAGTTCAGAGTGGCTTAAAGTCAACAAGGGTATGAAAATATTGGCATCAACAAGGGCTTTGACTATTCCATCATCAGATTTTCAATGATGTGGATGGCTGCAAAGTTGGAGAGTAGAGAAGATTGAAGCCTATCCATTAAAGTTTGAAGATTTGCTATCTTAATATAAACTGAGCAGTGATAAATGATAATCTGGGCAAACTGATGAGTGCTAGTTCAGCATGAAATACATATATTGGAGATTTTTTTTCACATGTATGTGGTCACGTTTATCGGCTGTATAAGATAGAATGGATAGTTGTCAGGGACTTAAAAGTTTGAATTTAAATCTCTTCTAATTATATTAAGTTCAATATAAATAATATTACTTGTATTGAAATATTACATATATCATAATAAATGTCTAGAAATGCAAAAATCTATATTATTTGTGATAGTAATATGTATTACTATTAATTTCAATTACTATTGTTAATTATAATTGGAATTCTTATAGAACATTTAAAAGAAAGAATTCAACTAACACACAATATTTTATTATTGACAATTTATTGAACTGTCGCTAAACAAAAATTTTCGTTTAATTTCTGTGTATCATATAACTGATTTAATCTTAATCCTGAAAAAAAATAGGTATATAGATGTATTTGCATATAAGTCACTATTTTATTGCTTTCAAAACCCATAGATTAATAATCTGTTTAAATAAAGAGTGATGATTATTAAATAATGATTATGTACAAATATTTGTATTAAATATATTGTTACATTAATTATCAACGATATACAGTATATACTGCTGCTGCATATTCATTTGGCATTTTTTAGTCAAAATTGTTTTAATTGACTAGCATTTGTATCATCTTGATTTTTTTAATTTTAAATTGCTATCACTATTTTCACCTCTTATCAATCCTATTTATGCTAAAGGTTTCCTCAAGTTTTTATAATTATTAGCTTTTGCATATAATACCAGCAAATTTTCTTAACCATTTCATATATAGTCTCTTTCAATTTTTGTTATCATCATTATTTTCAACTTTTACTAATATATTTCAGATGAAAGTTTTCTTAATTCCAATTAATAGCTTCATATTATAGTAACAAATTTTCTTAGCGATCTCACATATGAGTCTCTTCTGATAAGAAATTCAATTTTTAAATATTTTTGTGTTTTAGTACAGTAATAAAATAGTTGAAGTTGGAGCTCAAAGTCCATGAATATCAGGCTTGTCATCTTATTTAAACTTTTTATAAACTCCCATGCAATAAATCATTTGATTATTATTACTATTCTTCAATTACTAATTTTTTTTTAGAAACATATCCAATCCAACTCTATTATTTACTTTCAATATGGATTTTTCCATAAATTTGATGTGTTTTGAATTTTGGATATTGCTCTTTTATTAAGCATCCAAGTCTCAGATCCATAAGAATTTTTCAGATCCATAAGCAGGTCTCAGATCCATAAGCAGGTCTCAGATCCATAAGCTGGTCTCAGATCCATAAGTAGGTCTCAGATCCATAAGCAGGTAATGGAAAAAACATTTGTTAAAAATATTTATTTTCTAACACATAAGCATATTTATTTATAACATTATGTCCAATAAAATCATTGTGGTATATAGTAATACTAAAGAATTTTTTTACTATCTTCTTCAAGTTTCAGGTAACATTTTTAAATTTAGTGAAGTTCAAGATAAAAATGAAATCAACCTGCAAAGTTAATCTGATTAAAATCAGAACATTTTCAATTAACTGTATTAAAGCAAAACAATCTCATAGTAATTTAACAATAGACATTAATGAGATCTATTCAAGATAATTATATAAAACAACATGAATTAGATAAAATAAAGACTTTTTTCTCATGGGTCAAAGCATCAGCTGGGCCGGGAAGTGAACCCGCAAACCCAGGACAACTGCTTGTAAGGCAGCTGTGCTGACCACTCGACCACCAATGTTTGACTTTTAAATTATGTAAATAACAGAAATTCAACCAAATTAAATTACTAAAAAACAAAAACTGGAAGTGTTTTATAACAATTGTAATCCATTTTCATTTGAATTTGTTTTAAAATCACATTGGTAAAAATTTTTGCCTCCCACTATTCAAACTCAAAAATATTTAATAGTAAATTTATAAGCAAACGTTACATTTAAAATTGAAAATCATTTTGAATAATAAACAACCATTCACAAATGAAAATATTAATTCACCCTCACAATTGTTGATATTTCAGCAATACCCTTTCTGAATAAATGTAAAGTCTGAGCATCAAACCCTCAACTCAAAAAAGGATATCCTTTTGATTTGGCTGTTTGAAGTTCAGACTTTCCATTCATTCCCAAAGGCATTCAATAAACTATCACAATTGGGAGGGTGATTTGAACATTTTCTATTTAATTTTTAGCTAACAATGTGCACTAGATAATGTTCATAAATTAATATGGCTACTTCCAACTTAAGTATAAAAAGGGGAGAGAAAGAAAAAAACTGTTTTAGAAATAAGTTTTGCAATGGCTATATAAACCACAAATTCATTCATGTGCTGTTTCATATTTTCTGTTTACTTACAATATTGTCTTTTATTTTTTTCAGCAGAAAATTTTCCTTTCTAAAATAATTCAACATCATATCCAATTGTAACTCTCTAGTGGTTTCTATTCTCTGCCATATTTTATCAATCTAAACTGACATTGCACTTCTTCAGAATATCTTTGAGTTAATTATTATATAACATGTGGACATTCTCCTCTCATGAAAACCATGCTCAAATTCACCATAAAACATTTTTTACAAAATCTTGATTCATTTATCTTAAATATTCAACCCAATGAAGATATCATTTTAAAAAAGGAGATTCTATCATATCACATCCAGTGAGTGAGAAAAATATTAATTGGTATTACGATCCTTTCATTGCATTTTAAAAATTTTATGGAGGATCCTTAAAATTTTCTCTAATGCCTTTATATTGTACTGATAAAATGACTCTCACTTTATTACAATGAATTAAGTCAAATAACAATTCCATATAAGGCTATCTTAATTGTAATTGTTATTCCTATATGGTGAAAGACATGCATTGGAGTTTGGGCTGTGTCTCGATATCTAGTCGACCTATCTACTTATAAAACTACCAAGATATTTTCCTGGTTTACATTCTCAAAGTAATAAACACCCCAATTAAAATTTGCTGAGGATTGTTCTTCTGCTACTGATAATAAAGAACTTGAGTTTTTTGAAAATTAATTAATTAATAAGCCAAAATCTTTATATATTGATTTTAAAATATCAAATACGTTATGTAAATTGTTGTTTAAACTGGAAAAAAATTGTGCAACCTTGCAATACTGTAAATATAGAATCCAAGGAGGTGAAGTTCTTTTACTGTTAGCTGATTCAAATTTAAAATTCCATCATCAAACCTAAATCATCTGTAAGCAATTTCAAAAACCATTGTCATAAAAATTGAACATAATGTTGAAGAAAAACACACATCCTTCTTTAACACAGTTTCCATTTCAAATGACTCAGATTTTTTATTCGTAATAACAGTGCTTCTTTTGATTCCATTATGGAAAAGTTGTATAATATGAATAAATTTTGCTGCACCCTCAACTAATTTCAAACAATGTCTTAGACATGTCCTATTAATTGAATGAAATGTCTTAACCAAATCAATCATGACACTTATCTTGCATTTTTCTGGCAACAAAAAACATGTCTATAATATTTCTTCATTTTCTAAAACAGCATTGCACCATTAATATATGATTGGAAGAAAATTATTCAATAAAATCCTTGTAAATATTTTTGCTGTAGTGGATAATAATGATATTCCGTGATAATTACTGCAGTCCTGTTTATTCCCTTTAATTTTGAAGATTACGACAATGAAAGTATTCTTAAGGTCAGGTATCATAACTTCATGGCTCCATATATCTTTAAAAACATATCAATAATTTTAAAGCTAACATATCACTGTATTTTTAAATTTCAGGTATTTCATTAGGATCTGAAGCCTTTCAATTTTTAAAATTACCAAAAGCATTATCTCAATTCTTCTATAATTATTTAAAAAAACATTACAATACTCCTCCTGTTTACAATATCATTCTTGGAATATAAGAGAATGTTATTGCTGTATTTAATAAAATACCAAAACAGTCTATCAGATCCATATATTGTTTTCAGTGCTTAAAAAATTAGAATGAGCATGATCAACACATGTCTGCATTTATTTGAATTTTTAATCCACTAATCATTTTTAAGAATTTTTGTTAGTTATTGGACTTCTGCTTTCAAATTTTTATATTTATTATGAAGTTTCATATTTAAATTATTTTCCCAAGTAGAAAATGTAACATGTTTTTTTAATCAAATTATTAAAACTATTGTCAGGAAACCAGTTATGATTCTTTTTTTTAAAATTGTAGTTATAAATTTATTTTATGCACATTGATTATGTAAGTAATATTTACTAAGGCAATAAACCTAAAGTATGTGTGGTTGAAAATGCAAAGGTAGGGATCTCTACAGGTCTTAACCACAAGCTTACACATTGGAAAAATGCATAAGCTCATGGTTAAAACCTGTAGATTCTTTTTTTAGTGAACCCAAGAGTAGATTTATTTATACCTATAGAATATCTCTTAAGAAAATTCTATGTTCCAGAAAACCCAAATTACTAAATTTAGTATTCAATAATATAGTAGTTTATTTTTTTTGAATGACCACCAATTTTCCCTTGAATATGATTGGAATATTTATTTCTTAAAGCAACTGTCATTTCAATCTTTGAACATATTAATGAATGATCTGTTTAATGTGCTTGTGTAATATTAACTTTTCTTGCATCCTGATTTCTAATTATAGGGTACTCTATTAAATATCACTGTTTTGAATGTAGATGTATCCGTGCTCCTTTATATAAGTTTTTCCACCTAAACTATGTGTTTGTGATAGTCAATTTATGTATTGTGCAAAAATTCAATAATAAATTATACAACACCAATATCATTTTTTAAATAACTTTTTGCTAAATCCTCCTTATTATTTGTATCAGTAAGTGCACTAAAGTATCCAAGAAGAAAAAGTTGGCATTTTAATGGATAGCTGAAATAATATTATCCAACAAGAGATAAAAGCTTTCCTTCTTTGGATTCTCTGAATCAAAAGATGGAGCCTAGGCAGTAATAAAATGAATACTAATAACATTGTGCAAGGAGAGTTTTAATGCTATTAGTTTTTCTTTAATATAATGAAGAATTCCAACAGTAGAAGAAAGTAAATTAAAATTTATAGCAAATCCTATATTATGCATTATTCATTCATTGCTGACTGCCTTTCCAAAGAAATAGTACTCATTCATCTGTTCTATTAAACTTTCTTTCTGTGAGAGTTGAGTTTCACTAACAGTAGCCATATTGATCTTAAATCTTGACACATCTTTAACCATCAGTTCTGTCCTCAATTTTGGCTTTGAAAAGTTTATGTCAAGTAAGATTCACATGCTCCATATACTTATATTAAGAAAATAATTAGATTTATAATACTTATCTGTTATACTATCACTGTCTTCTTTACTATGACTAATTAATATAATTAGTACAATTGTTAATATTTGTATTACTATAATGAGTAATCCAGTAGTGTGACAACTTAATAGGATGTGTGAGATAAATTATTTTTAGAATTTCTAACTTCTTCTATTTCTATGGTAGGTGGGGGAGAGGGGTTCTTATTAGAGCCGCATAAATCTAACTTTTTCTTAGCTGAAGTTCCTATTTCAATCAAAGTGACTCATGAGCAAAGATCACAACTAAGGACTGCCAGCCTATAGAGGATGTCCTCTACATTTCTTTTACACATTCTTTTTTATTGTTTAATATGATAGCATTTTATAAAAGTACCAAACTCTCCATATAGTAGTGCCACCAAGTACAAGCCTTCATAATCAATGGATGCAAGAATGTTTGTGCATAAAATTCTTATCAAGTGCCTACTTATCCAACACCCCTAGGTTAATTTCCACATTGTGGATTTCATCAGTGAGGGACCTTTCATTTGACAGCACTGCACCTAGATCTTAGGATCTAATGCAATTCTCCAGCAGCCTGTTGTATAGAGAGTTTGATACTTTTATCAACAGCATGTGTAAGCATATGACATTGTGATTACATGACATTTTCATGAGAGCATTTTATTATTACCTCTCTTTTTCTTGAGTGATTACATCTTTTTATTATTATTATTATAATAATAATAATAATAATAATAATAATAATAATAATAATAATAATAATAATAATAATAATAATAATAATAATAATAATAATAATAATAATAATAATAATAATAATAATAATAATAATAATAATAATAATAATAATAATGCAAGAAGGTTTGTGCATAAAATTCTTATCAAGTGCCTACTTATCCAACACCCCTAGGTTAATTTCCACATTGTGGATTTCATCAGTGAGGGACCTTTCATTTGACAGCACTGCACCTAGATCTTAGGATCTAATGCAATTCTCCAGCAGCCTGTTGTATAGAGAGTTTGATACTTTTATCAACAGCATGTGTAAGCATATGACATTGTGATTACATGACATTTTCATGAGAGCATTTTATTATTACCTCTCTTTTTCTTGAGTGATTACATCTTTTTATTATTATTATTATAATAATAATAATAATAATAATAATAATAATAATAATAATAATAATAATAATAATAATAATAATAATAATAATAATAATAATAATAATAATAATAATAATAATAATAATAATAATAATAATAATAATAATAATAATAATAATAATAATAATAATAATAATAATAATAATATTGTGAATGTAAAGAGAGTCTGGATTACTGTATAGTTAACAATCACAATGTAAAGCAATTCTATATTATTGATGGCCTATGTTTATTGTTGAACATATCAAATATTAATACTTTTGAGGTAAAAATTATAATTGCATCAAAATAGGTCATCCAAACATATTGGTAAAGTTTTGATAATCAATCTTTAGAAGCAACATAATAAGATTTGTCATTTTAAAAAGGTGTTGATTACTAAAATTAAATTTTCAAGTTTTTTATATGTTGGAAAAGTGCAATTCTATTAAAGAATTTGCTGTAGCAAGGGTTCACTAATTAAAAAAATCTTGGCTAAATTCTTGACAATAATTATATTATTAATAAGTGCTAAAACAGGATGTTATTAATACAAATTAACATTTTCTTCTTCATAAAATGAGAAAATAAGTCGTAAAAGAGGTGTGATGAAAGGTCAACAACTATCAGCAAATAGCATATTCCATGAGTCAATGTATTTTTAAAACATTCCAAAAATTTTGAAGCAACCTTATTATTAACTCATTGCAAAACTTAATTTGGTATATTCTATCAGGACTAGCAGCTTTTCTTTAGTTTAAAAATGATAAGAAAGCATTTTAACTTCATTAAGAGATTTACTCTCCCCCCTCCCCATTGTTTAAAATTTTATGTCTATTAATAATAGGACCAGACCAACTGATGAGAGCTGTTTCAGCATGATATATGTATTTTGGAGATCATTTATATTTTTCACATGTATGTATGTGGTCATGTGTATTCATTGTATAAGAAGGAGGAAGCTTGAAAGGCAGGGTTCAAATCCTCTCTAATTACAATATTATTATTTTTTATTTTTTTATTATGGTTTTTATTTTAAAACTACTTTCTTAAATTATTTTCTGGGTTTTGAACAGAGATAATTATAAAAATATCTCATTTTTAATAGGGTTATTTAAAAGGGAAATGACCACTTGCCCACCCTTACCCTTCATTAAAACTTCAAAAAATATACAAACGCTAGCTGTTCGTGTTCACTTTATATCTCTTTAATACACAGAAAATAACATATACCCAGGAAAATAATATTTTAATATTAAGACAATGAAAAGTATTCATTTATACATGAAAGAGATAGAAGATATTTTGAGCAGCTTTTGATTTTTCAAAAGAATTAATGGAATTTTTTCAATATGTTAATTCTAAAGATTTATTTAAATTTGAACAGGATAATCTTGTTTTAAAACAATTGTTTATAACATTAAAACAGAAAGACTGTAAATCTTGTTTGATACTGGAAAAATTTAGAAAGTATAAATTTGTCATCTTATAGTAGAATGCCATTACTACAGTTTTTAAAATTAAAGAGGATAGAAAAGTCTGAAGTTAATTATCATGGGATATCTTTGTTATCCACAGTGGCAAAAGTACTTTTAAAAGTTTTATTGAATGGGCAGCTTACAGTGATACTTGAATAGCAACAACTCAGTGCAAATTTTAGGGAATCCAAAAACACTGTTTAAATTTTTTTTTCATGTGTAATGGCATCAGCCAGGAAGCGAATCTGAAAACCTGGAACAACTGCTCATAAAGCAGCTGTGCTGTGCTGTTCCATAAAAATGCAAAAAAATGTCATGAATAAAAACTTATTCCTTTATTGTTGCAGTGAGACTATTGATAATGACATTAATAATTGATTAGTGAAAGGATCTTTATGAATGACAGTTAATAGTTTAGTAAACAACACTTCCTGCTATATTTTCTAATACAATGTTGGATTGTCAAATATTAGGCTCCATTTTGATACAAACATTCTTTGCTGGATTTTTTTGACTTTATATATTTTACTGTCTTTAATTAATCAATGACAAATTATTATGACTTCTCACACTATTAATCCTATTTATTTTTTTTATGTTTTATTATGCACAGATAATCAGTGTTCAGAAAACAAAAACAATATCAGGTATAGAATTAGTTGTGACTTTTGTATAAAGCATTACAACCAATAATGAGTCAGTTTAATATTGGACTAGCCATAAGAATTGCAATTTAGCAAATAATTGTTTGTTTAGACAGTTTTAGAATATTTTTTTAATCATGAACATTGGAAACATTAAAAAGTTGGTCTAAAGTAATTAACTCAAAAAGTAGTAATGGTAATTGTAATAGTAATGTTGTCAAATTGGAGTTAACTGGAGTCACTAATATAATAAACATGTTTATATTTTTTAACTCTTTATTGAATATGAATATGTAGAATATGTGAATTTTATTGTGTAACTCTTCAAAACCTGAATAAAAGATAGCTCTTGTAAGTGTAGCAATGTCAAGATTTGACTGATATACTTGTTGTTGTCTTCCAGAAGAAGAAAAAATATTTGAAAAAAAAAAAAAGATTTACAAGTAACCATAAAAAGACCTAGAGAGAGACTGTATGAGAGATGGATGGATGAAAGAAGGAAGTGTGCTGTAGTGATGTGGAGAAGAGAGGATAGAGATCAGAGAAAGTGGATTGATCTTCATTCTGAAATGGATTAATAATGATTGAAGAGATGATGATGATGATATCAGCGAGAAGCTGATGTTAGAATTTATTCTGTGTAATACCATTTTATCAAAGCCTAGGTTCCAAAATTAGAGCCATAGTATCTAGAGAAAAAAGTTTAATTCATTGCTATTTTTCTTCCTGAAGACATTAATGCATGTATTGATGGGAGCAGTAAACTTTAATTAAGATCAGAAATAATAATATTGGCTTCATTGTTATTGAATGGTCTTCCGATATGAAACTTTTGCACAGCACAAGGATTGACTAGCAAACCCATTTTACTTAGATAGAAACGTAGTTACAAAAAAATTCGTCTATCAATCTCAAAGCAATAACACTTAATACATTACATTATAAATATAATTCAGAAAAAAGAAAGCATATATAAATACTTAGAGCAGATTATTGAACATTTCATAAACTAATATTCTTTTAAGTTAAAATGAAAGTTACATTGAAACATCAGCTCTAGTCAAAACAAATTCTAATAAAATTAAATGTTTATTCTTTAGAATAGTTTACTATCTAGAATAAATTCCAACAACTATTAAACACTAAAATTATATTCAAGTCACCGACTTCCTGAAAAAGAAAAATCGTAATGCGCTCTCTGACAATTGTTCTATTATTAATGATTCGATTAAAAGGAAACACGTGACCTCTTTTTACGTAATATAGAGATTTAAAATCAAAAGTTCAAAGTGAAGAGTAGCCTTAATTACTAGTGCACTAAAGCTGAAATGAATATGCAATTATTCAGTGGTTGTGATAATTTTAGATCATTTTTGATCGTTTAATAGAAGAATAATTGATATGACAACTTTTAAAGATATGTTTTTTATATTTAATAATTTAGATTTGAACACTAATTAATATTCATCGTAATGAAATTAAAACAGATTTTTATAATCTTAAAAAAGAAACGTTTGCAGATTGTGATAAATTATTAGTAAAAAATTTAACATATGATATAGTACTACATTTGTTTCAAAACTAATAGAAATTTTTAAGAATACTTAGATCTGTAAAGTTTGATAATAAGAATGTTCCAATATCTATAAATAAAAGAGAAAAAGGGGTGCCAAAAATAATGTTGAATATCATTGTTATTATAGCAAAATCATTTTAAGAATTTCAGTAAATAGATTACTTCCAATGATGGATAAATGATTGCTAAACATTAAGTGTAATAAAAAATATAATTTTTGCAAGAAAAATTCAAGATGGTTATCTAAAACAAAAAAGTAGTTTTTATATTGTTTTTATTAATTTGATCAAATCTTTTTGTTCAATTTATCAAAAAGATTTATAATTATAACGTTTGAAAATATTTAGTTGTTCCCTAAAAATTATTCATATTATTTCCCTTCTACATGATGAAATAAGAGGAAAAGACACCGATAAAAAAAATATCAGGCATTTGGAACAAAAATTAATGTTAAATAGGTATTTGAACTGGTTCAAACTTTGTTTTTTTATTTTTATGGCAATAGTGTTTAGAACAACTTCTAAAAGCTTCATAAAACAATCTTCAAGATATGTGGAGTTTTTAATACAATCTAAATAAAAGTAAAAACTTTATCGATTTGTCTTCTAGATTTGAGGTATGTGATTCTTGCTAGTATAAAATTATAATTTACAAAATATTGTTAATGTTTTAAATCTATCTCTAATGATATAGGTATGATTAAAAAACAAGTTCTTATCAGTCAATAATAGGAAAAGGATTTTAAATAAATTGTAACCTATAATGTGAATAAAATTTAAATATCTTAGTAGCTTTTTAAGTAAAAAGTATACAATAAAAGATTATTCTAAGCTGTTATTTAATTTAATAAATAAAAGGTAAATGAGTTCCTATTGAGTTTAATTCTTGGCATTAAGGATGATCATAGTACTCTATTCAACATAATACAAAATAATGGAAAAAAATGACTTAAGGATGTTATGTAAGATTCTAAAGATTTATTAGTTTGTTGAATGTGTTGCTATTGAATCTACTACATAAAGAAAATGAATGATAACAGACTTATTAAATATTGTATATTTCATGATGAACTTACTAATGGTTTTTAAGATAGAAATATACACTTTATGATATAAAGATTATCTCAAATACATAGCATCTATTAATTTTATTGAAAAAAATATGGATAACGATACTCTCTGCAGATGTAAAAATAATAAAATAAGGAACCAATATAAGATTATGTGAAGGTATTTACGGTTTCAGTTTGGCTTGTGTATTCAGTACTGCTGCAAAAGTAAAGATAATAAATTAAATTAAAGGACCATTAATTATGTCAAGGTATCTATGGTTTGCGGGGGGGGGGTATTTTTATTAGATTACTCCATTTTGAGCATAAAGCACATACCTTAAACAGAGAAATAAACGGGATAAAGTAAATGTAAACAATATATATATGGAAGTACGCTTTTGCATTAGAACAGTTATGCCTATTTGTCCATTATAGTGTAAATCAAATTTTGAATATGATATATATATATATGAGCAAAAATAACAGATCTAGTTATTAATGTCGGACATACACATACACACATTTTTATTTAATAATGATCATGTGGTTTATTCGTCAGCATTAATCAATGAATGAAGTTTCAAAAGGTAAATACTAATAGAATCTATAAAATATACAATTATATTGTTAAAAAAACAAAATCAATTATTATTTCGTAAAGACTCGGAACAGGTATCAGACTAATTTTTTTCTGCTGTATTGATAAAATTTTAATTTTTTTACTAATGTTATTGTTGAGATCCTAGAAAAATGTGTTTCTGTCACAGTTTTTATTATTATTTATGGTATGCACAATTATAATCTTATTAGGTGAAATTCGACTACTACAAGCATTTGTTGTTTATCTTTTACATTCTCTTTTTTTTTCCTTTGATCAAATCTTTAAAAAAAAAAATCAACTAACAAATATAAATGATTAGAATTTTATTCTTATTAATTAATTCTTTTTTTTTGTTGTTGTTGTTTTTTCTCCTAGGAAAGGTGAGTGATCTTTTTTTTTTTTTAACACAATTTTATTTTGGGCTTTTGAATATTTCAATATCAAACTCGCAATTTTACATCATACTAGAAAAAAGCGCTAAATTTGCATAACAAAAAATTATATACAGTATATATCTAAATAGATCTTACCTTCTGCAATATAGCTTCAAATAACTTCCACAATATATGAATAAAAAGTCCAATGCTATCAAATATTTAAAATTCCGGAACAATTTAACGTAACACTAAGATTCAGAGACTACCGAACTAACCTCGAAGTCAACAGGATTCTATCGTATTTTTTTTCCCCGTGAATTGAACGGATTCTTTCTAGATCTACAGTTTACAATACTAATGAGTTCATTTAGTTAAAAACGGTGATACTGACGCCACTACGAGTCATTTGTTGGCAAAGCATGCTTTTTCTATATGCATTTTTTCCCCTTTAAACTTCGCTGTAATGATTGAAATCTACAACGTGGTCCACACTTTAGCTGTAATCCCAGGCACGTGGAAACAGTGGGAATTCAGGAAAAAAATATTTTCTGTATACAGCGAGTGTGGAAATTGTTTTCATGAAAGAAAAAATCACTTCTTATAATATATTCAAAAGAGCGACACTTTTTTTAGTCGGATTTATTTAGGAATGAGATTTATTCGCGAAATATTACGCACAATCGTACAACTGCGAAATAAATGTGAGCTACCTCGTTTACATTAGTGTAACTACAAATCTCTTCTCCCTGCATGCCAAACAGTGGGAGAATCCTTATTTTAACCCTTTATGAATTAAGATGGTGTGATAAAAATAGGGTCAACAGGTATTTAAAAAAAAAAAAAAGTTTTATTAGACATATTTAAATACATATATATTTTCTATACTAAACTTAATGTAATTTCAAAAGACTTGAACTCTGATTTTCGAACTCCCTACAGCTATCCAACCCATCTTATCCAACCTATATATATGACCACATACATATAAAAAAGGTAAATGATCTCCAATATACATATTTCGTGCTGAACCAGCACTCATCAATTGATCCAGATCTCCATCGCCCACACATATATACAATCAGGGCTCAGTTTATATTAAAATAGCAAATCTTCAAACTCAGCATTGATTGTATTATGTGTGGAAGATAGTGATCGGAACAAAAAGCTGAGTGTTGGCTCAGCATGAAATACGTATATTGGAGATTATTTATCTTCTTTACATGTACGTAGTCATTTGTATTTGTTGTATAAGAGTTCATCTTTTACAATTACATTAAATTTAGCATAGAAAATATACATGTATTTAAGTATTACTTATTCAGCCTGTAATCTGCCCATCACTCTTTTGTATAATTAAATAGACATTTTAAGGTTCTATGTGTGAGGGATCAAATTGACTTAAGATTAACAT
Source organism: Epiperipatus broadwayi (assembly GCA_028023455.1). NCBI lineage: Eukaryota > Metazoa > Onychophora > Udeonychophora > Euonychophora > Peripatidae > Epiperipatus > Epiperipatus broadwayi. The sequence continues at coordinate 2,149,235 of JAQFVV010000190.1, forward strand.
GGGTATGATGATAATATTTGCATAAGCAATGGTTTTAAACATTCCATCTTCAATTTTTTTTATGATTTTGAATGGCTGAAGAGTTGTAGAGTGGAGAAAATTGAAGCTTGTCCATTAAAGTTTGAAGATTTGCTATCTTAATATAAACTGAGCATTGATTGTATATATGTGTGGGAGATAGACATCTGGACTAACCGATCAATGCTGGTTCAGCATGAAATACATATATTGGAGATCATTTATCTTTTTTAAATGTATGTGGTCATGTGTTTGGTTGTGTAAGATGCATTGGATAGCTGTAGGAAGTTTAAAAGTCTGAGTTCAAACCTTTTATAATTTTATTAGACATGTAAATTTGAATTTAAAAAATTATAAAACAATCTCCAGAAATTAGTTTTTTAAACATTTTTATTGAATTCGATTGAAAAGTAAATTAATAATGAATTAAATATGAATTTAGAAAAACATCTAGTGATAATTAATTGAATTCTCTTTCAGATAGAGAACTTGACCCAGACACAAGAATATACAAAAACTATTGGTTTACTTTATGTGTGTACCCTAGTAAGTATGTATATATTTATTAGTAGAATTAAAAAGAAGCTGCACTCAGACTTTTAAGTTCCCTATAGATATCCATCTACTCCATCTTATACAATTAATACACAATATTACATAATTGTGAAAAAGATAAATGATATCCAATATACATATTTCATGATGAACCAGTACTCATCAGTTGGTCCAGATCACCATCTCCCACATATATATACAATCAATGCTCAGTTTATATTAAGTTAGCAAATCTTCAAATTTCAGTGGGCAATGTGTGAGAGATGATGATCTGGTTCAACTGATGAGTGCTGAATTCAGCCTGAAATATATATACAATGAAGATTATTTCTTTTTTACCTGTATGTGATCATGTGTATCGGTTGTATAAGATGGAGTGGATAGCTATAAGGAGCTGGAAAGTCTGAGACCAGGTCTCTTCCAATTACATTAAGTTTAGTATAGAGAATATACATTTATTTGAATATTATTATTATTATAATAAAGCCTTGACATAATATATTTCATTAATTGATACAGCAATTTTCATTATTATATGTTACATATAGTAATGTAAGAAAACTAGCATAATAATAGTCATAATTTTCATCATGAAAAAAAAAATAGAATTGTTTGTTTTTGAGAGTTCTTAAAAAGTTCAAGTATCTGAAATGATCCAGCAGGATTATAATCCATGGGTCTTAAAATCCAGAGTTTACCATTCTCCCATTTGCATTAACCGTACATAGCATTTTCATCATTAACAAATATAAAAGAGTTAAAGATGAGTTTTATGATCCTCTACAGATTATTCATAATAATTGTCTAGTCTGTTTATTTTTCATCTTGAAATGCTGAATTTTTACTTTTTGCAGCAATTTTCTGAAAATGTCAGTATTTGGCCTAAGTTGTAACTCTCCAAAGTATTTTATCCTCATTTACATTTTTTCCAATAAAATAAATAAATAAATATTACATATCTTTAATATTTAGTATTGGTGCTAAACTACTAAAACATCATGTGACCCATTTCCTATGCTTACATAACTCTCTCCATATAGTTGGGCTACCTACTGTAAGCCATGTAATTAATGGATGCTAGAAGGTTTGTGCTTCAAAATTTCTATCTATTGCCTGATTATCCAATATCCCCAGATTAGGTTCTAGTTTGGCCAAAGAGTGATGGTGACTATGGTTATTATAAACTGAAGTCAGAAAAATATATGGAGACCAAACTGAGTTCAGAGTTGTATAACTATACAAGTGAATAAGCCAGAATTGAAAGCATTAGTGTGTTTTTATTTTGAGCTCATAACTTTGTAATTAACTAAAAAGATAAAAGGTGACTTCTGGAGCTGCACTAGATCCAAAGATCTAGGTCCAGTGTTCTCAGATCCAAAGCCCATCATTGATGAAGTCCATAAACTAGAAATTAGTCTATGGATATTGGATGAGTAGGCACTAGATAGGGATTTTGATGCACAAATCTTCTAGCATCCATTGATTACTATGCTTTGCATTGGGTAGTACTACTGTATAAAAAGAATTGCTACTATTTTACTAGCTTGTGTAAGGATAAGAAATGTGATCATGTGATGATTTAGAAGGTATTGAAGACTTTTCTTTTGTCACTGGATGATTGAAATTCAGAACTTTTTAAACACTTATTACTAAACCCAATTTTTTCCATGTTGCATTGAGGTCCCTACCTTTGCATTTTCATGTGCATATGCTTAAGGTTTACAGCCTGTAATCAATGTGCTTTTAAATAAATTTATAATTCCTTTATTAGCTCACTCTTGAAATGGTAAACAATACATTATAGAGCTAGAACACAAGCGAAATAAATATTTGTTTGTAGGTTTTTAATAACTAGTCATAAGTACAAAGTTTATTATCAATATTATATTGCATATTGATGTCTGCTTTAGAAAACCATCTATAAATTGTTTCAGTGTTCATTGTCATAAAAATAAAAAAATAAATTGAAGCCAATATACACTTAAACTCCAGACTTTATTTCATGACTCCAATTATTTATTACCAATAATAATACTTTCTTTTCTAACTTTATATAGCAGTTGTCAAATATTGAGTCAATCAATCAATAGTAGTCTGTCTAATAGACAGGTCCAGAGAGTAATCACTAAATCAGTTCATCCATTCTTCCATTCCATTCTCTTCCTTGCCCATTTCCTTAATTCCACATAAGCCTTTCCATCTCTTATATCATCCAATAATGTCAATCTCTTCAATCCTTTCTTTTTATTTCCACTCACCATTCCCTCCAAAATATCTTTCATTAAACCATAATCTCTTCTTAATATATGTCCAATCCAGTTTCTTTTTCTCTCTCTGATATTTTTAATCAATCTTCTTTCCTCATTAACTCTTTTCAAAACTTCCATATTTAATAAACTATTTTATCTATTGCAACAAATCTCAGTTAATTGAGTTAAAAAAAAATTTTCAAAGAATATATAAATCTCATCTTTTATATAGAAATATAACATATAAACAATGCAACAAACTCTTACATTCTCTTATAAATGGTCTCATTTATATCCTATTATATATATATTGTAACCAGTTGGCTTACATAGCATACACTAATATAGTGTATGTGTATATATATATATACGTAAAATAAAGGAAAAGTAGAAATAAACAGACAAAAGTTATTGTAGATATTTTCTACATTTGCTGAAATAGAAATAAATAAATAATAACTCTGATTTAAAATATTATTTTATAAATTAAACTTGTAAAAGGTCTGAATAAATATAAATATTGTATTATTATTATTATTATTATTATTATTATTATTATTATTATTATTATTATTATTATTATTATTATTATTATTATTATTATTATTATTATTATTATTATTATTATTATTATTATTATTATTATTATTATTATTATTATTATTATTATTATTATTATTATTTTGAAATGTAAAAACACCATACTTATTTTTGGAAATTTTTAATTAATTAAACAAAATTTTTATCTATTAGAAATCCCCCGAGTAAAAATATGTATATAGATTCCAAGGGATTAGAGAGATAAAAATAAAATTCTGTTTTTAATCAAGGTGTTGTTACAACACCTCAGATGATTTTATAAAAAGGGCTGATAAAGAATATCAGTCAGTCTGGATAATGATTTTTAAGAGAGCAGTCGGCAAAGTTGGTTGCAATATTTTGTTGCAGCTTGAAGTTTGCAGCAGTTGGTTTTAGCTGACTGTAGAGTTGACAGAATAGCTACTATGAATTAATATGGCTGAAGGCAGGACAGGAGATTCAGAGCTGCTACTATTTTCCTTCACAGGAGTTTGGATTTACTAGAAGCTGGGTCACTTCTGAATCAATAGCCTGAAAAAAAGAGGACAAAATACCTAGCAGTTCTATACAGAGTTCCTATGAAGATCTAAGGCAGTACAGTCCAATAGCTGCCCTATAGTTTACTGCAGACTTTTGATTCTTGAGGCCAGGGTCACTTCAAATGGATCAACTAGCTGCTTAAATATGTTCTAGAAGACAGCCTGACAATTGCTTGGACTACAAAAGAAATCTCATGGTATGCCAACAAATTGCCGGAATTATATACTTTTACCTGATGATGACAACAAACCTGAAATTATATTTTTCTGCTGGACCAAAAACCAAGCTTACCAAGAGAAAGCTTGGAGAAGTTGGTGATATACAGTGAGTTATTTTATTTTAATATTTCTTAAAATGACTTTTAAAATCATAAATTAATAACTTAAAGTTAATACAAATAAATAACTTTTGCTTGAGTTGGACTCTAACTGCAGTGATATATAATAATAAAATTTTAAATAATTTCTTTGGTCTGAAGTGACAGATATATAAACGATTTTATTTTTTGTTTATTGAGGAAAAAAAAGAGACATTTTATATTTAGAGACCTTGATAATTAATCAACAAGTACCTATCAAACAAAAGTTGACTTTATTTAGTTTGATAAAAAAAAAAAGAACTTATAAACTGAAACTAAATTGTAAATTATACCTATGTTTTGTTTATACACACGTATATGTGTTTTCCAAATGAATTATGAAAAAATTATATTATTGTAACAAGTTTAAATAGGTAAAAGTCAGTGTGCATATATACATGCACATTCATATAGTAAAATTTTAATATTTTTTTTTATTAAATGTCAATTCATTTATTGAATATTCATTATATATTATAAATCGCACGTCTGTGCGCATATATATGTAAACCATAATAATAATTTGAATATATTTTATTATACTTTTTGTAAATTAATGTAACAATTTAAATTTTGAATAGTAATTATGTAAATTACAAATGTAATAATTATTTTATGTTTTATTGAAATGTCTTCATCATATGTTATAAAACACCCAACTGTGTACAGATATATATATATATATATATATATATATTGTAACCGGACCGCCATACAACCGTTTTATTACCTCAGTTGTAACAATTTTCTGATGAGCATGCTGTAGGAAGGAACTATCAATTGACATTCCTAATGCAGATGTTAATGGCACCTACAACAATATTTCCTGCTCATCAGAGGATGTAGTATAATAGAGACTGGGAACATCTAAACATTTATATGTTTGGTTTTCCAAACAGCGCCATTAGAGTTCTGTCTTACTACAACCTGACTGGCCTTGGTCTAGCTATGTCAGACGTAGCTCAGAGAACATGAGATTCTCATGAACCAGTGCCATAATTGGTGGGTGATGTGATAGATAAACAAAATAGAATTGGATAACTGGACAACCAATTTAATTTTTAGTAACAAAAAAATTTATTAGATAACAATTAATTTGCAATTTCAACAATAGTTCATTAATTCCTCTATGAGAATAAACTTGTAAACGTTCTGGTTTAGTAATAATTCATTTTGAATTCATTTAATAGTTCATTTTGAATTCACTTGAGAGAAGAAAATTATGAATATCCTAATTCAATGATAGTTCATTAATTCTTTTATGGAAAAAAGCTTGGGATTATTCTGATTTAACGATAATTCATTCCGAGTTCATTTAATAGTTCATTTTGACTTCACTTGAGAGAAGAAAATTATGAATATCCTAATTCAATGATAGTTCATTAATTCTTTTATGGGAAAAAGCTTGGGATTATTCTGATTTAACGATAATTCATTCCGAGTTCATTTAATAGTTCATTTTGACTTCACTTGAGAGAAGAAAATTATGAATATCCTAATTCAATGATAGTTCATTAATTCTTTTATGGGAAAAAGCTTGGGATTATTCTGATTTAATGATAATTCATTCCGAGTTCATTTAATAGTTCATTTTGAATTCACTTGAGAGAAGAAAATTATGAATATCCTAATTCAATGATAGTTCATTAATTCCTTTATGAGAAGAAATTTAGTAGTAATTAAACATTTATGATTTATATAACATTTCGTTATCTTATCATTTGATAATTAAAACATTCATACTCTAGCCAAGTATGGAAGTATATTTTTACACATAATCTTTGTGACATTATAGTAAATTTAGAAGCAGATAAGTATTTATGATTTATAGAGTATCTTATCATTTGATAATTGAGGCATTTATATTTTCGCCAAATGTAGAAGCATATCCTCACACATAAACTTTATTACATTACAATGAGTTTAAAAGCAGTTAAATATTTATGATTTATAGAGTATTTATCATTTGATAATTGAGGCATTTATATTTTAGCCAAATGTAGAAGCATATCCTCACACATAAACTTTATTACATTACAATGAGTTTAAAAGCAGTTAAATATTTATGATTTATAGAGTATTTATCATTTGATAATTGAGGCATTTATATTTTAGCTAAATGTAGGAGCATATCCTCACACATAAACTTTATTACATTACAATGAGTTTAAAAGCAGTTAAATATTTATGATTTATAGAGTATTTATCATTTGATAATTGAGGCATTTATAGTTTATACAATAATTCATTCAAGGTAAGAACCTTATAAGCAGTCAAGCATTTATAATTCGGTCAAACATAAAAATATAATAAAGATGTCTTAATATTTATTGAACAAATTCTACGCAATTAGTTCGAAAATTCACTTTGTAATATTTGATTATTATGTTTTAGTATTTTATAAAAATTACCTTCCAGTTTTACGGTCCACTTTATTCAAACGAAGGCGGGTTATTTTATTGATGGAAAGTCATGGCACAGCGTGGAGAGAGTGAAGCTCTTAATTTATTCCAGTTTCATTATAATTTCTCTAGTAAAACTTTTTATTTTTATTTTCACGTTTTGTTAAAGCCCTCTGTGTAAGACGATAGAGAAAAAAAAATTTCTTCTTTCTTCAATGACGTGTCTAATTTGAATACTGCCTCAGTTTAACTCAAGTATCCTTTTTCTTTCTTTTTAATGATTGGGTAATTAATTTCTTTCTTTTCTTTTTTATTGAGACAGATAAAAAAAAAAAAATAAAATAAGACGATATAACATTCTATTTAAATCCATCAATACTAAAAATCAAAATTATGATTTTATTTTTCATTTTTAAAGAATCACAACTTTATTGCGTTTCCAATTAGACTGAATCACGCTAGACGTTATTGAATGGGGTGGGGGTTCTTATAAATATTTATATGAGGGACAGTATTCCTGTCTCATTACCCCTCACCAAATTTTGGGATGAAATCGCCTGGAAGTATGATTTCATTCCATATACTATACACATTATTTCTCAGTACTGCCTGGTTTTAGATATGCTGATGAATGGGTAAGATGAGCTGGAAGGGTGAATACATGAACCACAGCCTCCAATGTTGGGACAAATAGATGGTCAAGCATAAACTACCAGCACACACCGCCTCATGACGTCACGAGAAAATACCTCATTATTAAGCACTACCTCCATTGTACCTAGAAGCATCATCCAATCAAGAGCAGGAGCCAGAGAAAAAAAAATCAATTTGGCACTCAGCCAACCCTGCTCAGCTCCAGTGAGTCTTAGGGGCTATCATTTGGCCTATCCATGAGACCAAGGTCTATCCATGAGACCTATATATACGCACTCCTGGACTACTCTTGAAGCACAACATCCAGGTCGGGATAGTGCCGAGCATATACTTCGGAGCATCATAACACAATGCATTCAAGCAGCTCTGCCCAATCATCCACCATCTCAACATGAAAAACATAAGCTCATGCATCACTACATCACACTCACAAACTTTTTCCATCAGCTATCTCTATAAAGGGTCATAACAACCTTGCGTTGAACGTTCCTTTTTCTTTTCCTGCTTCTGTTACTGCAAATGCATTATTCCCATATTTCTTCATTATTGTATATGGGCCTTCATAAATATCTTGAAACTTCTTATATATGTTTCGTTCAGGATAACTTACTGGATATCCTCGAACCATCACTCGATCTCCCACTTGAAAGGAATGAGATGAGCTCATGTATTTCTTCTTCCGTATCTCACCACTCTTTCTTAATTGTTGAAGGGCTTTTTCTTGATCTTTCTTCTTATCAATAATATCTGGTACTATTGGGATTTTTGTACGATAAAGCATAGGTATAGATTTCCCATAATGAAGTTGCACGGGGGCAAAACCTGTTGACAAATTTAGCGTCCAGTTTATATAGTTGACTACTCTTTGGACCTGGTCCACCCATCCCCGGTGATTCGCATTCAAGTACACTCTGAATAACCGACCCAGCTCCCACATCACACGCTCACATGGGTTGGATTGAGGGTTGCGAATAGATGTCAGTATATGCTTTATATTCTCCCTGTTGATCCATTTCTTCCACTCAGTAGAGACGAATGGAGTGCCATGATCAGAAATGATTGTTTGTGGTTTTCCCACTTTGCTAAAATATTGGTTTTGTAGCACTTTTATAGTGTTTCGGGCATTAGCCCGAGGTATGGGGTATGCAACTACCCATTTGGAGAATATGTCATACCCTACCATCAAATACCTCATCCGACGAAATGGGGGCAAGGGCCCATAGTAATCCACTGCCAGAATTTCATTAGGTTCTTTTGCAAGAATTGGGTTCAAGGACCCTGAATATGATTTATTCAGTGGCTTGGTTCTTTGGCAGATTTCACACCCCTTTATCAATGATACTACTTCTTTATACTGCTTTGGCCAATAGAACCAACTTCGCAACACATGGTAAGTCTTTTCTGCTCCATAATGTCCATATAATCTATGGGTGTACATAATAAGTGGGTGGCGCATTTTTATAGGTACCACAATTCGCCATTGATCAGTAGAAGTATTGACGCAATATTGCAAGATTTTTTTTTTTACTGCATATCGTTTCCATTGTTCTCCCGTCGGGTCAGCTTCTTGGTTCAGTCTCCTTTTCTGCTTTTCAATTTTTTTCGGAAGAGCGTCGTGCTTACAATATGTGTCCTCTGTTTGACGCTCTTCTAACTGGTATAAACTGGTTTCAACATCTTCTGTATTGCTTAGACATGCAGCCGCAATGCACACATTATCTGCACACAAATGTTGTTGTTCCAACTTAATAGGATTCCGGCTCAATGCATCTGCAACTACATTGTCTGACCCTTTACAATATTGGACTGTATAATCGAATTCCTGAAGCAACAAGCTCCACCTCACCAAACGGCTATTGGTCAAGTAACTATGGTTCAGGAACTCTAAACTTTTGTGGTCCGAGATAACAATCACTTGTGACCCAAGGAGAAATTGGCGAAACTTTTGAAACGCCCATATAACTGCCAGAGCCTCCTTCTCTGTCACAGTATAATTCAGCTCTGGACCTTTCAACAATCGACTAATAAAATATAAAACTCTCGGTTGATTATCTTCATGAACTTGGAATAGGGTAGCTCCCAGGCCATAACCACTGCTATCCGTTTGAAGATAAAACGGATGATTAAAGTCTGGGTAAGTTAACATCACTTGCCCCAGAAACTTCTTTTTAATTGACCCAAAGTTCTCTTCTTGTTCGCTACTCCATTTCCACGGTGCGTCTTTCCGTATTAATTGAAGTAATGGTTCCATATCAAGGGCGAAATCCTTATAAAATTTATTATAAAAGTTACAAAGCCCAAGGAAGGATCTAATTTGCTTCTTGGTTTTGGGTCTTGGAAACTCTTGAATAGCTTGTATCTTTTCGTACTGGGGTCTAATGCCCTGTTTGTCAACGATATGGCCCAAAAATTTTACCTCCTCTGCTACCAATGTACTCTTCTTTATGTTAATTTTTATTCCCTTTTCTTTACACTCTTTAAAAAAAAAACGTAAATGTTGGATATGTTCTTCCAAATTTTTCGATGCAATGACCACGTCATCAACATACATTGTTACAATTCGTTTAATCTCATCCGACAATACTCTATCTAGACACTTCATTAGACCAGAACCACTGTTTTTCAAGCCAAAGGGCATCCTGTTAAATTGATACGAATATCCATTGTACCGGAATGCCGTATATCTTCTATCTTCAGGATGCAACTTGATTTGCCAGTAACTGGCTGTGAGATCAAGGGTGGTAAAGATATTTTTCCCTTGAAATTTTATTAATAACTCATAAATCGGAGGTGGTATATTACGATCTGGCACTGTTATTCTATTCAGTTGACGCGCATCCAAGCATAAACGGGCAGTACCATCTTTTTTTTTTACGACTACTAGTGGATTGTTGAAAGGGAATGAACATTTAGAGATGATTCCCCATTTTAGCATTTCTGCCAATTGCTTCTCCACTTCTTGTTTATACTGATAGGGTACAGGATATGACCGGGACTGGTATGGTTGCTCGTCTGTCACTTTTATCCGATGTTCATACCCATGAATAATCCCTGGTATCTCCGAGAAAATAACTTGATATTCTCTTAAGAGCCTTTCTATCTGCTGTTGTTTTTCTTTGATTAGTGAAGATTCCTGAATCTTTGATTCAATCATCTGCCATGGTGGATCTTTCCGAACACAACCCACTTCCATTGAAAGATGTGCCTCCCGCAGTGTAAAGGGTATAACCTCATCTCCACATATGACTTGACACCTCTGAAAGTCCAACATGCAATGAATTCGATGCATTATATCTGCTCCCATCAAGGCTTCATGTATTAGACCCTTCATTATTAAAAAGGTATGATTAATATGGATTTTTCCTATCCATATTTGAATCCATATCTGTTTGGATTCCACCCGAGCCTTCCTATTATTGGCCAATGTAACTTGAGTTGCCCTGAGTGGCAGGGTTCGAAGGTCAGGATTTAACAATTTCATTTGGTTGTACAACTCTTCAGAGATCACAGATACCTGACTCCCTGAATCCAACAGAGTTTCAACAATAATACCCTCCAGCATTATTTTAATTTTGGGGCATTGCTGCATATTATATTGAGGGACTTTCTCTTCCCAATCACAAATCATATTAGCCACTGAGTATTTCCTATTACTTATTTCTTGATTCCTCGGCTTAATATTAGGACCCCAGGGCGAGGAATCATTTATCGAGGTCCCTCCCTGTTTAACTCTTCATAATTTAGTCTTTTAGGATCCGTTCCTTGTCCCATTTTTGGATGTTTGTTAGGCCAGATATCATCGTGGCGGCTTCCCTCTTGTTCTTTTCTCCGTGTTTCAGTAGTTGTGCCCACACTTCTTTGCAGGTTATCATCACTGTTGGATCTTCTGATAACTCGGGTTTGGTAAGGACTCTGCACGTTGCCTGTCGAATATCGTCTTTGCCTTTTCCATGGTGGTGTCTGATTTCTTTGGTGCTGATACCGTGGTGGTGGGTTGTCGTTGCCATATTGCCGAGGAGGCATTTTCCTTTTATACCTAATGGTTCCTATGTTAGGCCTATAGGGAGGTTTATTTTGTGGTTGTTTTGTTCCTCCTTCCTTGGTTGCTGAGGCACTGCAACTATCATAGGCTGTTAATAGTTCAGCAACTTGCTCGATGGATCGACGATCAGTCCCAATTAGCATTCTCTCTACATAATTTGGAAAGCTGTGTCGTATTAATCTGATGATCTGGAGTTCAGATAGAGGATCATACGTCAAGGCTCTCAACTTGGCCACCTGTCTTCTAAAGAATGGTGTATAAAGCTCTCCAGGAGGACATTTCTCCTGGGATACCTTATATTTAATCCCCTCTTGACACTCATCGCTCCAGTAACAATTCATCAGCGCCCCTTTAAATTCGTCAAAACTTGTAGGTTGGGCAAACAGTGAATCCCACCATGCCTGTGCTGTTCCTTGGAGGTGGCTACATGCGATTGCCATTTTTGCCTCTTCTGATAATACGTTAATAGTAAAATATCTCTCCAAGCTTTTTATATATTCTATCGGTGCTTCATTGCAGCTCCCAGAAAAAGTTCTGATTTTTAGGAATTGGTTCACAATTCCGGACATCTGGTTGGTTGGAGGGACTTCATAACTAACTCGGCAATTTTCTTTTTGGCTTTCTTTTGGGATTGTTTCTGCCTCATTCTGTTTAGGCAATATATTGCTATCTTTTATTTCCATCTTCCTCATCTTGGTGGTCAATATATCCACCTTCTCCTGCATGGATTCTTGAATTTCTATTATCTTCGTATCCATGGTCTCACATATTTGGGTCATTTTGATTTCTTGCTCTATTAGTGAGCCTTTAACTTCATTCATGACATCTTCTTTTATTTTCAATATTTGATCATTTACTTGTCTAATTATTTGCTCAAATTTTTCATTCTGATTTTCCACTGCTTCCATAATTTGTTTTTTATCTTCTTCTCTCTGTTTGATATCTTCTTCTCTTAGCTTATCTCTTTTTTTGTTATCTTCTTCTCTCTGTTTGATATCTTCTTCTCTTTGCTTATTTCTTTTTTTGTTATCTTCTTCTCTTTGTTTATGGTCTGCTTTTATAATTTCCAATAACTGGGTTAATGTAGACATCTCCCTTGTTTTCTCTGATTCCTCATCTGCTTTAGCTTCTTGCTTATCTTCTTTCTCAGGAAGATCCTCCATGCTTTCTATATTCATCATTTTTCTTGATTTTGATCTGGTTTTCATCAATGTTTTTTTTTTTTTTAGTTAATGGTATCTTTTTAGATTCAACCTTAATAAGCTTCTCTCTCCATCCACACCATGACCCTACTCCATCTTCTTTGAAATGCCCGTTTCATTCATTATGCCATTCATTTGCGTTTTGCCTTTCTTTTAAACTTTTATTTCTTTATCCTTCCTGAACAACTTACATCACCACATCATATGCACTGTTCATATCACAGAATCGTGATCTGCTTATACTTATTAGTAGGTTAGCTAGATCGGACTTCACAGTAAGGTGGCAATGTAATAAGTGCCTATGGTTAGGCTAGCTGAATAAAACCTCACAGTTGAAAGACAAATGTAACTGGAGAACTAAAAATAGTTTATCCAGGTAAAGCCTCACAGTTGGACGCCAAATGTAACCGGACCGCCATACAACCGTTTTATTACCTCAGTTGTAACAATTTTCTGATGAGCATGCTGTAGGAAGGAACTATCAATTGACATTCCTAATGCAGATGTTAATGGCACCTACAACAATATTTCCTGCTCATCAGAGGATGTAGTATAATAGAGACTGGGAACATCTAAACATTTATATGTTTGGTTTTCCAAACAGCGCCATTAGAGTTCTGTCTTACTACAACCTGACTGGCCTTGGTCTAGCTATGTCAGACGTAGCTCAGAGAACATGAGATTCTCATGAACCAGTGCCATAATTGGTGGGTGATGTGATAGATAAACAAAATAGAATTGGATAACTGGACAACCAATTTAATTTTTAGTAACAAAAAAATTTATTAGATAACAATTAATTTGCAATTTCAACAATAGTTCATTAATTCCTCTATGAGAATAACTTGTAAACGTTCTGGTTTAGTAATAATTCATTTTGAATTCATTTAATAGTTCATTTTGAATTCACTTGAGAGAAGAAAATTATGAATATCCTAATTCAATGATAGTTCATTAATTCTTTTATGGGAAAAAGCTTGGGATTATTCTGATTTAACGATAATTCATTCCGAGTTCATTTAATAGTTCATTTTGACTTCACTTGAGAGAAGAAAATTATGAATATCCTAATTCAATGATAGTTCATTAATTCTTTTATGGGAAAAAGCTTGGGATTATTCTGATTTAACGATAATTCATTCCGAGTTCATTTAATAGTTCATTTTGACTTCACTTGAGAGAAGAAAATTATGAATATCCTAATTCAATGATAGTTCATTAATTCTTTTATGGGAAAAAGCTTGGGATTATTCTGATTTAACGATAATTCATTCCGAGTTCATTTAATAGTTCATTTTGACTTCACTTGAGAGAAGAAAATTATGAATATCCTAATTCAATGATAGTTCATTAATTCTTTTATGGGAAAAAGCTTGGGATTATTCTGATTTAACAATAATTCATTCCGAGTTCATTTAATAGTTCATTTTGACTTCACTTGAGAGAAGAAAATTATGAATATCCTAATTCAATGATAGTTCATTAATTCCTTTATGAGAAGAAATTTAGTAGTAATTAAACATTTATGATTTATATAACATTTCGTTATCTTATCATTTGATAATTAAAACATTCATACTCTAGCCAAGTATGGAAGTATATTTTTACACATAATCTTTGTGACATTATAGTAAATTTAGAAGCAGATAAGTATTTATGATTTATAGAGTATCTTATCATTTGATAATTGAGGCATTTATATTTTCGCCAAATGTAGAAGCATATCCTCACACATAAACTTTATTACATTACAATGAGTTTAAAAGCAGTTAAATATTTATGATTTATAGAGTATTTATCATTTGATAATTGAGGCATTTATATTTTAGCTAAATGTAGGAGCATATCCTCACATAAACTTTATTACATTACAATGAGTTTAAAAGCAGTTAAATATTTATGATTTATAGAGTATTTATCATTTGATAATTGAGGCATTTATATTTTAGCTAAATGTAGGAGCATATCCTCACATAAACTTTATTACATTACAATGAGTTTAAAAGCAGTTAAATACTGATGATTTATAGAGTATTTATCATTTGATAATTGAGGCATTTATAGTTTATACAATAATTCATTCAAGGTAAGAACCTTATAAGCAGTCAAGCATTTATAATTCGGTCAAACATAAAAATATAATAAAGATGTCTTAATATTTATTGAACAAATTCTACGCAATTAGTTCGAAAATTCACTTTGTAATATTTGATTATTATGTTTTAGTATTTTATAAAAATTACCTTCCAGTTTTACGGTCCACTTTATTCAAACGAAGGCGGGTTATTTTATTGATGGAAAGTCATGGCACAGCGTGGAGAGAGTGAAGCTCTTAATTTATTCCAGTTTCATTATAATTTCTCTAGTAAAACTTTTTATTTTTATTTTCACATTTTGTTAAAGCCCTCTGTGTAAGACGATAGAGAAAAAAAAATTTCTTCTTTCTTCAACGACGTGTCTAATTTGAATACTGCCTCAGTTTAACTCAAGTATCCTTTTTCTTTCTTTTTAATGATTGGGTAATTAATTTCTTTCTTTTCTTTTTTATTGAGACAGATAAAAAAAAAAAAATAAAATAAGATGATATAACATTCTATTTAAATCCATCAATATTAAAAATCAAAATTATGATCTTATTTTTCATTTTTAAAGAATCACAACTTTATTGCGTTTCCAATTAGACTGAATCACGCTAGACGTTATTGAATGGGGTGGGGGTTCTTATAAATATTTATATGAGGGACAGTATTCCTGTCTCAATATATATATATATATATGCGTTTATAGAAACTAATTGAGAAATATTGTCAAACCATGTAATAACTTTAGTTGTGTATATAATTTTGTATACTTTTCAAAATCAGAGCCTTATCCTATAAGACCTTAAATATCATTTATTTATTTTTTGTTAATAATAAACTTGTATTTAATTGTTAAAATTGTATTCCATCATCTCTTGGTCACACACAGTAATAGATCTTGTGTTCTCTGAGCTAGATTTGGACACGAATAAATGGGGATGTGTTTAGTGCTTTGGGCATCCAGAGATGATCAATCATTATCCTGGTTGGCACAAAAGAGGATACTCTTTAAAGCCCATGCACTATATTTTATTTTAGTTCAGTCCTGTTAAAAATTTAAGTTTATAGTTGACCAGTACATTAATGGTACTAAGTGGCCAGAGCATTGATGATGATCAGCATGTTTTAAATGTCCCAGCATTATTATTTTGATTTCTGATTATTGTGTATTTTAATGGATGGGCACTAAGCTGGTGCATCCAAGTTATGTTTAAGTAATTGCCCAAGCTGGCAAAGGCTCAATAGTTAGACTGATCTAAAGAAGACCCATTTTCAATCCAGCCACAAGATGGTCTGTTGATTTTATTCTGATTTATTGTATTAATTTGTTTATTCCCATCAATGATAATGGATGGTTATATTTCTCGAGTATTTTACTTATACTGATATTTACTTTATAATGCTGGTTGATAAATAATTATGCTTTAGTTGCTCTTCTGAGTAGCTGGTTGATTTCACAATGTTCTCAGAGATTCTCTAATCTCATCTCTCCCTTAAATATATCTTATATAAACACTTTACTTATAGATAATTTTTCAAATTATTGATATTTGTATTTCATTAAATGAACTGTGAATGCTGATGATTCCATTACCCCAGTTCAATGCGACTTTCCACCAACTTCTCACCCACCCCATCCTGTTACAATATATATATATCGTGCCCTATTATATATATATATACATATATATATATATAATAAATAAAGTTTGATATCTGTATTCGTTTCACAATATATGTAATATACAAATCAATATATATATATCAAAATACAGTACAATTTATATAAATTATATTCTTTTAGAAGTACTTTCGACTATACACTTTGTAGTCTTTATCAACTATATAACGTTGAATAATCAAAATTTGGTGTAAATTCAGTGTGTGATGAAATGTCAAGTATAATTTTTTATTTATTCTTAGCTGATTTTAATAGAGAATGTATTATCTCAAGAACAGTAAAATAGGTTATTATGATAATGAAATATTAAGGCAAAAAATGCGTTATTATTAATGCAACATAAAATTATGGATTAATTTTATTTGTTTGAAATGCATATATAAATAATAAAGTTTATAGTTTTTAATAAAATTATTATTCCTTTATTATTATATATATATATATATATTGGTTATTGCATTCTTGAATGATAGATTATAAACAATATACATGAATATTTAATGTCTTATATATGTTTGTTGTTATATTTATATGATATATGTAATTTTTTTTTGCATTATTATTATTATTATTATTATTATTATTATTATTATTATTATTATTATCGAAATGCGTGTGTGTTTAAGGTGACTATTACATATATTCAGACATTTTTAATATTGCTACACACACAGTTCGATACTAAAAAAAGTTTAAATTTGGGTAGGAGAGGGTGGTGGGTGAGAGACTATAGAAAAATGTGAAAATTAAGATTCGAATGCGAATCTTACTGTTTCAGTATTGATATATATTATTTTTATTGCAAGTTGATATTATGAATTTATAGAGTTTTTTTAAAAGAAAATTTTATATATTTTATTAATATACATAAATTTGTAGATTAATAAAGCTTTTTATCATCATTATGTCTTTCATTCCATTACAATTGATTTCTAATACTGTTTTTGAGATATTATTGCTTTATTAGTATTGTCTTTATTTCATTTTATTAGCATTATTTTTATTTTATTCTGTTATCATTAATAATCAACTATTGAATTATACTTTATTTATTTACCATGATTTAAATTTGCAGATTATACTAAAGTTTTCATTTCTTATTTTTACCATTTTCATTTCATTACAAATAGATTCTAAATTTGTAGGACATATGAGCAGCTTCAAAGAAACACCAAAAGAGAAACAATTATTGGTGCAGTAGTGTATACATACATACCAGGAATGACAGACAAATTTTAAAAAATATGCAATCAATATAACATTAGAACAGCTTTCCAAAGCCATACCACACTTTGAGGAATTCTTCTACTAAGCCTAAACTGGAAATGCTGAAGAACTAAAACTGCATCTATGAAATACTATGTGAATCTGAAAGAAAGTACATTGGTGAGACCTGTCACCTTGTTGAACAGTGATTGAAAGAACACAAACTAATGGTTAAAGGAGAAAAAGCAGATGTGTCTACCATAGTAGATCATGTATGTACTAATGACCATATGTTTAATTGGGAAAATACAAAGATATTAAATAAAGAGGAAAAAATGCATAGAAGAAAATTCAAGGAAGTTGCTCATATGACAATGGTAAATAATTCTATAAGTCAACCCAATGTGACAATATGCAATGTATGGAATATACTAATTAATATTGCTCTTAGAAATAATAATAATAATAATAATAATAATAATAATAATAATAATAATAATAATAATAATAATAATAATAATAATAATAATAATAATAATAATAATAATAATAATAATAATAATAATAATAATAATAATAATAATAATAATAATAATAATAATAATAATAATAATAATAATAATAAGAAGAAGAAGAAGAAGAAGAAGAAGAAGAAGAAGAAGAAGAAGAAGAAGAAGATGAAGAAGAAGAAGAGAAGAAGAAGAAGAAGTAATTAGCCTTATTCATAAAAAAATTGAAGGACTTGGGAGGGAGGATTTAAACCAACCCTCATATATAAATATATCAAATTTCTACTATATGTTGCCTTTGACAGAATAAGTCAGTTGGTAGAGTGTCTGCCTTAAAATCAATATTCAAGAAGCTAAAGGTATGAGTTCAACTTCTAAGCAAATATTGTCACGGTACATATAGGCCAGCAACACCTGAAGTAGAGTGGAGAATAATACTACTCAAAACATTGTGTAATTACTAATCTGTGTTGTCTATTTGTGTTTTATTACTAATTGTTGTTTGTATTTGGAAAGTTTAAATAAAGTTTAAAATTTTCTATACATTCAACATTCACTCATAGATGATGGAAATAGTCCAACATATCACATCTAATATCGTATCATCATCACAAACTTTCAGACAAATACAGACTAGTAATTTATAATTTTTTATTTTTACTTTTTAAAACATAGTTTTCAATTTGATTTTTCTTTTATCTTTAAAAGAATAATACATGGTAGACTTGGTGTTTTATTTTGAAAAAGTTATTTATAAATTTTAAATTATACATTTTTTAATAAAAATAAAACAACTGTGTTTATCTACATATTTTAATAATAATTTTAATAAGTAATTGACAAATTACATTTTATTTGTGTGTTCATTTATGTGCATGTATTAATTTTAAAATTACAAATACTTTAAAGATAATGTTTGCTATTCAAAATATATTGTTTGTAATAGTATTTTAAAAGTAAATAAGATGTATATTTATTTGTTTATTATTTAAAAAAACAGAAATTTAAAAGTTTTTATTTAATATTCTTCTGTTGAAATTAAAAGAAGACATATTGTCAGAGATGTATTGTGTTCAAATAATCTCAGTAATCATTCAATATAACTAAAAGGGTAAATTTTGAGAGTCAATAACAATGGTATCTAAGATGACATCATACAACTACATCAGTCAACAAAAGAATATAAATAAACCCATGATTTTAAGTTAACATTCTCTTACTTATTGTTTTTTCTATATATGATATATATCTAACAGTTACACATTTTTGAATAAAAATAATATGTATATATTTTAAAAGTATAGTGTATAAAAACAATATGATTAAATAAACAGAAAAAGTTTGATGTTTACTTCAGGACAGATCTAAATCTTTTGAGAAATGTTTTAATAATAGCTAAAATGGGACTTATTATTCAAAAGTGTTTTTGGAGAAAAATTTTAAATGCTTATTTAAAAATCGTAAATATATATGTACATCTATGTATACCAAGTGCAAGCAAATTAATATATGAAATATAAAATAATTTTTAATGAATGAAATCATTCAAATTTATAAAATGCCAATAAAAGTTTAACTTACTAAATGTTAATATATATCTGATGCCAATAAATAGAATCAATAACTTACCAACAATTTAAAGCTATAATTTCAAATCTGATGATTATCGTTTTAAAGGAATAATATGGATTAAGCAGAATTATTAATAATCTGTTTAATAAATATTCTTTACATTTTCTAAAAACACACACTCTTCTTTTTATTGAATTGTTGTATTTTAAAGTATTGGATTCTCTTGATGGATTTGGAAACATAATAAAAGGAAATAACTCTAAGTGACAATTATTGCTCATTATTCATATAAGTTTTATGATCTATTTATAATTTATCATATGTCATTACTGGATTTTAATAACAAAAAGGTTATTGAACATATAGATTTATGTGTGAGTGTTTATCTGAATGTGCATTTAACCAAAAGAAAACTGTAATCGTTCTCAATTTTATATTTAACTATTGTAATAGATTCCATTTAATAAACTGTTTTGGGTTTGTTTGGTGATTGCTCAGTATGCAAACTATAATAAGATAGTATTTGTTTCTGTACGATTATATATATTATCTATTTGAAATTAATAGATGACTGGAGAATTTTGTCTGGTTCAAAAAAAATGTAAACGTCTAGCACTACTTTGATAGTTCAAACAAATACAATATTATATATCTTAATTTAAATTATTGCAATATATTCATTAATTTTCTATTATTCAATTTGCAAATAAATTATTATTAATAATAATAATTAAATCTAAATTGTGAGTCTCACTTAAATTAATAAATATATGATGTAGCAATTATAATTTACAGTCTTATTATATAAACTGAACACACATATCCAATTAGCAAAGAAATAACAATTTTATTGTTATAATAGAATCCAGTAAAAGATTATAATACAGGCAAAACTCTCCATACATTAGTACCACTCAATGCAAGCCAGAGTAATCAATGGCTCCTCCTGACGAAGGCCAAAAGCCAGAAACTAGTTTGGGGATATTGGATGAGTAGTCACTGGATAGGGATTTTATGCACAAGCCTTCTGGCATCCATTGATTAATATGGCTTGCACTGAGTGGCACAACTGTATGGAGAGTTTTGCCTGTTTAATAAGTTATGAGCAATCATGTAGAAAATGGTGATCATGTGATATGATGTTCAGTGGTTTAAAAGATTATAAGTTAATCTAATATTTTCATAAGCATTCATTGGTAGAAAAGCTATTAATAAATTCTTGCAATAAAATTTTATATAATTATTAAGATCAATATATTCATACATTCTTGAATACAATATGGATATCTACAGTAACAGAAGGGTTATTTATGAATGAATGCCAATGTAAAAATATTAATAAATTTTTAATATTATTGCAACGTAGATTTTAGATTATTTTATCAATAAAGTCTGCTTATTCTTCACTCACTTTGTTCTATTACAGATTTGAGTCTTTAAGTAGTATATAATTATTAATTTTTACTAGTATATTGATTTCATTACATGTTTGTATTATATAATTAATATTATTTTAAATCTTAACTTTATAATTTATATGGCATATAAAATAAACGGTCTATATGATCAACCCATTCTATTATAGATTATAATAGTTTTGTATTAGTATTTTATTATGATAAAAGATTAATTAAATCTTACTTTATTTTGTACTAATTTAGATATAACTTTTTCAAAAACTTAAGGCATTGATAAAAGTTAATATTCTCATTGTATTTATATAGTGGACTATTTCCATCATCTAATATGCGTATTGAAAGTCTTTAAAAATATTTAACTTTATTTAAATATTCCAAATACATTCAACTGTTAGTAATAGCACACAGTTTTTATATATGCACATTTCCAGAGGTATTATTTCCCCCTCTTCTTTAGATGTTTCTGGCCTAACAAATGATAGTACTAGCATGGAATTCAAACCTGGATCCTTAGATTCTTAAATTTGAATTTTAAGTTAAATGCTGAGCCATCCTGTGCTTATCTATGAGATTTCTCCTCATTTTTTCCATTTTTTCTTAAGAGCAAAGTAGGTTAGTGGTTTCAATACATTACGTATAGTCATACTAGGTTGATTTATGGGTTTATTTGCCATTGTCATGTGAGCAGCTTCTTTCAATTTTTCTCTTTGTACTTTTTCTTCTCTATCAAATATTTTTGTATTTTCTCAATTGAAAATATGTTCATTGGTACACACATGATCTGCTGCCTTATACACAGAGAAGAAAATTTAAGGATACTGCTCACATGTCAATAGCAAATCACCACATAAATCAATCTTGTATGATTATGCATAATGTAGGGAAACCACTAATCAACTTTGCTCTTAAGAAAAAGTGGAGAAAATTAGAAGGAACCTCATAGATAATTATATGAAATTTCTACTGATTGTTGCCTTTGGCAGGATGACTCAATTGGTTAGAGTGTTACCTTAAAATTTAGTATTCAAGAATATAAGGGTTCAGGTTTGATTTCCATGCTAGTAGTGTCACTGGACAGGCCAGCAATACATGAAGATGAGGAGAGAATAATACCTCTCTAAATGTTGTGCATCTACTAGCCAGTGTGATATTACAACATTTGAATGTATTTGGAATATTTAAATAAAGTTAAATTTTTCTAAAGATATTCAATACTTATATTAAATTATGGAAATAGTCCAATATATAAATACAACTAAAATACCATTACAAACCTTCAGGAAAATGTTAACATTCTCATGTTCTTAATTGTATATCAGCTTAAATTTTATGCTTAGAGCTAGGGTATACAAATTGAGTCTCTTTATTTCTCTTGTCTCATTTTTATTCAGCTACATATTTTGGCAGCCTCAATTTGGGCCTTTGAAGAGTCTCTTCCTTTTGTTCATATTATTTCATTACAATATGTAGGTAATGCAAAGATTTTCACAGACTACAAATGAAATGTTATCTAGTTACATTTGTGTATAATTTATTGTGTATATATATATATATATATATATATATATATATATATGCTGTAACGGTCAGAATCGTCTATCTAGCTAACACACTGCAGAATTCAAACCCCAAACATGAAGCTGAACATTCTAAGAGGGGTTGCCTTCTAGATATACTAAGTTCAAATCTAAAGTCCAAATTTCACAGCGCCACCTACGTGATAACGCATCTGATGCTACTACTAGTATAACCTTTTACTGGTGCCTGGTGGTCAGGGAGAAACAAAGAGACTCTATACTAAGATAAGTTTGGGTTGCTAATTAATGTCTATGGATGTACAAAAGATATCACGTGATCACCATATCTATACTAGCACATAATTTGTTGTAAACAAAGGCAAAACTTCACACACAGTAGTGCCACCCTGTGCTAAACAGAGTAATCAATGGATGCCAGAAGGCTTGTTCATAAAATCCCTATCTAATGCCTACTCATCCAATATCCCCAGACTAGTTTCTGGCTTGTGACCATCATCAGTGAGGAGCCTTGGATCTGAGAGCACTGCACCTAGATCTTAGGATCTAATGCAACCCTCCAGCAGCCACCTTTTAACTCTACTTTACTACAAAACTGAGAATGAAATTGAAAACATTGTTAATATCTTCAATCTAAGCTTAATAGCTTATATAGTCATATGGGTCTGAACTCAATTCAGCACCCATACATTTTGGTGTCTTTGGCTCTTAAACAACCATAGCCACCACTATCCTATTAGGCAGGATTGGTGTTAAACCATCAAACATCACATGATCACCATCTCTATACTAGCACCTAATTTGTTGTAAACAAAGGCAAAACTCCCATACAGTAGTGCCACCCTGTGCTAAACAGAGTAATCAATGAATGCCAGAAGGCTTGTGCATAAAATCCCTATCTAGTGCCTACTCATCCAATATCCCCAGACTAGTTTCTGGCTATATAAGCTATATATGACTATATAAGCTATTGAGCTTAGATTGAAGATATTAACAATGTTTTCAATTTATTCTCATAGTTTGTAGTAAAGTAGAGTTAAAAGGTAGCTGCTGGAGGGTTGCATGAGATCCTAAGATCTAGGTGCAGTGCTCTCAGATCCAAGGCCCCACACTGATGATGGCCACAAACCAGAAACTAGTCTGGGGATATTGGTTGAGTAGGCACTAGATAGAGATTTTATGCACAAGCCTTCTGGCATCCATTGATTACTCTGTTTAGCACAGGGTGGCACTCCTGTATGGGGAGTTTTGCCTTTGATTACAATAAATTATGTGCTAGTATAGAGATGGTGATCATGTGTTGTTTGATGGTTTGACACCAAAATGTATGGGTGCTGAATTGAGTTCAGACCCATATTACTATATAAGCTATTGAGCTTAGATTGAAGATATTAACAATGTTTGTTCAATTTCATTCTCATAGTTTTGTAGTAAAGTAGAGTTAAAAGGTGGCTGCTGGAGGGTTGCATTAGATACTAAGATCTAGGTGCAGTGCTCTCAGATCCAAGGCTTCTCACTGATGATGGCCACAAGCCAGAAACTAGTCTAGGGATATTAGATGAGTATGCACTAGATAGGGATTTTATGCACAAGCTTCTGGATTCCATCTGTTTAGCACAGGGTGGCACTACTGTATGGGGAGTTTTGCCTTTGTTTACAACAAATTATGTGCTAGTATAGAGATGGTGATCATGTGATGTTTGATGATTTAACACCAATCCTGCCTAATAGGATAGTGGTGGCTATGGTTGTTTAAGAGCCAAAGACACCAAAATGTATGGGTGCTGAATTGAGTTCAGACCCATATGACTATATAAGCTATTGAGCTTAGATTGAAGATATTAATAATGTTTTCAATTTCATTCTCATAGTTTTGTAGTAAAGTAGAGTTAAAAGGTGGCTGCTGGAGGGTTGCATTAGATCCTAAGATCTAGGTGCAGTGCTCTTAGATCCAAGGCTCCTCACTGATGATGGCCACAAGCCACAAACTAGTCTGGGGATATTGGATGAGTAGGCACTAGATAGGGATTTTATGCACAAGCCTTCTGGCATCTATTGATTACTCTGTTTAGCACAGGGTGGCACTACTGTATGGGGAGTTTTGCCTTTGATGTACAAAAGAAATGTATAAAATAGATATATAGACCAAGACAGTGATAGGAATCAATAAAATAAAAGATCAAATTAGTTTTAAATGATTTCAAAGATTTATTTATATAGAAATATATATATATAATGCCACTGTCTGCTTATATGAGACAGGGACGCTTACTAAATAATTGTTGACATTACATTAAATGACAAAAAGATTTTAAAGAAAATATATTCTATCCCTCATGCTAATAGTATTATGATAATGTGCTTAAAAGAGATGGGAACATGTGTGAGGTGCTTTAAGTTATTATAAAAGTTTAATAAAATATTTGAAAATTAAGTGTTATAGAATATTTATTGATTTTGAAAATAGCATGGACAAAAGCTTATTAAGCAATAGAGTGGGAATGTGATCAAAGCATTTATTTTAAAATTATAATTAAAGTTACATTGAGAGGTCAGTATTGCTAATAATGAATTTATTAAAGGTTGTGATACATTTAAATCATGTATGATTTGTAAAAATAAATACATAAATAAAACAATAGTAAATATTAAAAATGACTATGGTGGGCATCTCGCTGCTGACCTGTAGGAATGTGTTGTCACAGACAGACGAAGTTTGAACTTATCCACAACTTAGTGGCTGGGTGATGGCTGCATTTGAGTACACACTCTGCCTGGGAACCGCAGAAAGCAAAAAGAGAACAGACTTGGCTGTTTAAAATCCTTGGAAAGAAACAAAGCGGTCTCAACAACCAATTCATTTGCCAGCAATACTAGACTAATGTACATAAAACATGTGAAATGGACTCACTTAGATTAGGAAAAATGCCCAATCAAATTCCCATAAATTTATTTAAGAGGGGTCCGCCCATTCTCGACGTCAATGATGAACTTTGAAATTAAAGTACAATACAGTATTTAAAAATAGGAAAATACATGCTTGCGGGTTTGAAAAGAAAGTATAGATTTATTTATGCAATCATGCATTTGTGGCACATTTTAATCATTGACCTCGCACATACTCTCATATTAGGTTAAAATCAATAAAATGTAGATTTTAAACTATTTGATTATTATATATATTAAAGAAGATTAGAATAGCCCTCAAATGAATGGTTTGCAAGATAATAAAATTAGAAATTATTTATAAATTTAAAATATGCCTTAATAGCGGTGTCTTACTTTCAACAAAGGAAATAATTTACTCGTTCAAAGACTATTCTGACACATTATCATAATAAAATAAAAGAAAGATTAATAAATAGAAAATATTAACCCAAGGATAGAAAGCAAAACTGTTGATTATATTAGAACATGTTAGAGGCATACATAATAAATTCAAATGAAATAATAGAAAACAATGTAAAATAGCTATAGCATATTAGTTAGGAATCACAAGAGCTCTTGGGTTAATTTGGGGTTACCTCTGGAGAAGCATTTGCAGGTAGATTGATGGTCGGCAGATTTTATATACTTCAGCTGAAAAATCTGGAATTGTTCATATTTTTGGCAGCAGCAGCAGGTCCAGGGTTCCTTATGTGATAGCTTCTGATAGTCTAGAGCAGCAGCTGGCCATTCCTGAGAGGAGAATAGCCTTCTTGCTAGCTCTACTCAGTCATGTCAAGGTTAGCAATAGGTGTGGTAAACATGGTCAATTAATTTGGAGATGAAAACTTGGCTTCAAATTTAAGTTCACAGGCACGTAGCTAAAATCTCAGGAAAATATGTTTTGAAGAATATTTTACTAGAATATTTTCACTAGACACATTTCATTAGCAAATCACTAGAATCGTTTTCATTAGCAAATCACCAGAATGGAGAACAAAAGAAAACCCTTCTTTTTATAGTGGAATTGAACAATAGAACTGCCCTGGATCATTACAAAAATATATCAGACTTTGCTTACTTATCAGCTGTAATTAAACCCATCCAAATGTCTAAAGGAATTCAACAAAATTTTAATTAATTTCTATTGCTAATTTCCTTGTCGACATTCGAATTACAAACTTGATTTAATTAAAATTACTTTTACTGATTGAAAGAAAACCTTAAGTGGACATCTGCTGTATATTTTAGATAAGCTTTTATAACATTAAATAATTAAATTCAAAAGAAATTTATTTTACTTTTTAAATTGCAATATTTGAATCTATTTACTAAACGAATATGAATTTTATTTTAAATCAAAAATATATTACGAGTGTAATATATTTTTGTAAATAGACTTAAACAAATAATTTTAACTAACAATTTATAATTTTGACATAAGTTTTAAAATGCATATAACGACTTATATAACCTACTCTTTAAATAAATCTAAATTATGTGAACATATACATAATCCATAACATTTTATTTATTTGGGCATGAGTTATATTTATATAATAATACGAGCGTTGTTCTCGTGGTGTAAAATTGGGCGGGATTTTCGGTATATAACTGCATTGCAGACACACTATGATAGATTGGGGTTCAAACTAAGGTATGAGGGTAGGAAATAGGTGAGAAAAGGTGAAACAAAGATCTGCAAAGCAGACCTTACTGTTTCAATACCAACATTTTGAGCAAGTTACACTGGTCATCAAATAAAAAATATTAAGAAAATAATTGTAGGTATGCTGTAAACATTGACGTATAACAATAATGAATGTTCTATTAATAGCAAATAGTTATAATAAATATAAAAAATCATTTAGATTAATTAATAAATATAATTTCTTACATTTTTACTTTCTATTAATAGTATGTTGATTTTTGTTTTACATCAAAGTTAACAGTACCACAATTACTTTCATAATATTTATTATCAGTTGATGACCAGTTTGACCTGATCAAAACATTGATATATACACAACAAATTATACATAGATGTACCTGAATAACATTTATATATATAAGGGGAAAGATAGAATATACCTATTTTATATATTTATGCTGTTAGTTCCTTTATTATTATTTTTACTTTATTGAGGTCAAGTTCATTTCTTTATTTTTTTATATTTTCAAGATTTATTTTGTCTCCATGACTGAGTCCATGCCTCTTCACTAAATTTTGGTTGGAGATAATTAGAATGATTTCAAGGAAAAAGAATGGCACCTTAAAAAATAAATGGCAATTTCTAAATAATTTTGTTATTATTATAAATATAGAGATCTATATATGTGTATATACTGTGAAAGAACAAATTCAATTCCACCTAGAATTAGTTGTATTACAAAGCTGCATAGTCAAAAAAAACTGATAGATTGATTATAAAATTTGATATTGCTATGTATGTGTGTGTGTGATGTATATCTTAAATTACACCTGTTGGAAAATTTTTAAAAAAGGTCTATAAAGTTAATACTACTATCAAATATTTTCTAAAATTTATAATTTATAAAATTGTAATTAATATTTACTAAGGCTGTAACCTCAAACATGTGCATGTAAAATGTGATAGTAGGGACCTCTACAGGTCTTAACCACAAGCTCTAACTGCTTCAGCTTCACCTATTTATATAGAAAGTAGGTTGAAGTAAGGAAGGGTTCCCCTCTTTTCTTCCAAAATGTAAGCTTGTGGTTAAGACCTGTAGAGGTCCCTACTATCGCACTTTACACACACATGTTTGAGGTTACAGCCTTAGTAAATATTACTTATGTAATCAATGTACATTTAAATAAATTTATAAAATTGTAATTAATAAAATGAAAACTCATATAATAAAAGGCAAAAAAAAATTAGATAATTTATTGAAAAAGAAATTAAATAATTTATTTGTCTTTCTTGCATACAAATGAATTTGAATTAAGTACTTTATAAAAATGTATTTTGTAACTTCAGATTTTCCTAATGGTTGAGAGTTTAAAGAAATAATTTAACTTTTCTTATAATAAATTGAATGGCAAATACAAATACAATATTAAAAATTATAAATCATTAAAATTGAGAAAGTTAGAGAACAATTTTTAAAGTTTGGTCATGATTTTTTTCTTCTTTATATTGTTACTGTAAATAAATAAAAAATATTTTTTATTATGTAATTATTTTCGAAATTATTTAAGGAATAAAAAAAATATTGATGAAAAAACATGTTTTGAGTCTTGTAAATAGATCTTGATAAATATGTTTTGAAAAACATTTAGACATAATTACACATAGACTTGATTACATGTTAGGTGTTAAAAAAAGAAAAGAAAAATCATGTTGTAAGAAAATATAAATAGGTTCAAAAAAATATCAGTAGAGTAAACTACATCTTGACTCAAGAAGAAAGTAATGCTGATTGATTTTATAAAGATAAGATTTGCTAGTTAAAATTGTTTTCCTCCAAATATCTTCAGATAGCTGTAGCTTGTTTAGGGTCGTAACATATTTTTCAATAATTCATTTATCTCAGCAATTATCATGACAATAGCTGTAAAGAACTAATTACCATGAGAGTCTAAAAGATGTTAACTATGTCAATCTAAAGACCTGAACTATGAAATAGAAACTATTTTTGTTAATAGAAAATGTAAACAAGTTATGTGTATAAGATTCTGGATTACAAGTAACT
Source organism: Epiperipatus broadwayi (assembly GCA_028023455.1). Classification (NCBI taxonomy): domain Eukaryota; kingdom Metazoa; phylum Onychophora; class Udeonychophora; order Euonychophora; family Peripatidae; genus Epiperipatus; species Epiperipatus broadwayi. The sequence continues at coordinate 2,178,475 of JAQFVV010000190.1, forward strand.
AATGGATTTTTAAAACAAACACTTATTTTTAACAAGTTAATACTAATGGAATAAAAGAGTTTTATCAACAATATTATTTAAAGCTGTCCTAGTTTGGGGACTAAAAATATAAAAGTTACATCAATAAGTACAAGTATGAAAATTTAAAATATGGGATTGTATATATAATAAAAATAGTGGAATAATATACCTAAAAAAATTAAATATTTGTATAAATATTTTATTATTGAAGGAATATAACTTTCTTATTACAAAATATGAATAAGTTTATACATAAGAAATTTGAATGGATTTTAATCAAACAATAACTATTTTTAACTGAAACACACAGGCTTATTATATACCTGTGTCTATATATGTAATATATAGGGTATATAAGCACAGACTTTCACATGACCCACCACTCTCCACACTATCTCATAACACTGATACACTTGAACACATATATGTTGAAAAGATAAATAATCATCAATATATGTATTTTATGCTAAACCAGCAATCATCAGTTGGTCCAGATTACCATCTCTACACATACATTGCTCAGACATATATGAAGATAGCCAATCCTCATACTTTAAAGGACAGGGTTCAATCTACTCCATACTCCAATTCTTCAACTGTCCATCCAATTGAAAATCTGATAATGGAATGCTCAAATGCACCCTGAGGTCAAGATTCTTTATCTTTTCAATGTATATGTGTTTAAGGGTATCAGTGTTATGAGATAGTGTGGAGAGGGTGGGTTGTGTAAAAGTCTGTGCTCATATGCCCTATATATTACACATATAATAACTATTTTTAATGAATTTTGTTAAAAAAATCTATGAGTTACATTAAATTTTACAACTATTGTATTTTAAAAAGGATAAAGGAGACAAGCTAGACTTTCCTTTCTCCTCACTCTGCATGGTGGATCTCAGAGGTGAAGCATTCCAGAGAAACATACTCTGGCTGTAGATAATATTTTAATATTAAAATAGAAGAATTATGTACATAATATCAAAGCCAACCTGAGAAGGAGAAAAGGGCAAAACCATATTTTCACTGGTGTGTGTGTATGGTGGTGAAGGATTCTTTTAAATATGATAAAAATATTTAGATGTTTTTAAAAATATCTTATTTGCAAATATTTTTAACTGTATTAGCAATTCCATAGGATTGTTCAAAAATAATATGAAAACTTTTGAAAGAAAAAATTAAAAATATTCAAATTTATTAAATAACACTTCTACTTTAAAGTATTATTTAATTATTGATTTAAAAATCATTTTTTAAACATTAATTTGTTTTGTTTTGTGTGTGTTCTAATCTCCAGGTTTATCTTATAGAAATAAATGAATAAAACATGTAAAGTAATTACCAAACACATTAAATGACTAAAACCATGGTTTCAATTTTTTCTTGTGAAGAACTAAAGAAATGTATTTTAATTTACAAATTTTATTTCATAGAATTGGGGAGGGATACACTAAAATTTTCCTTGCATAAAGGCACCTCTTACCCATGTTGTGGCACCATTTTAGTGGATATGAAGTAATTTTCTGCTATTGCACCATTCAAGGGAATATAGTTATCAAAACTATATATTGCAAAAAAGGATCAAATTCAAAAATTAGAAATTATAATCATTTAATTTTTTTAATTGAAACTTTTTTATTACTTAAATAATTTTTATACAAAAAATATGATATTAAAACAATATTGATGACAGGTAATAAGAATGATTTCTGAGTACACATTAGTATCATTTTGAAAATTTAATCTACTTTAATAAAGACTAGAGCCAACAAAGATTTAAGATCATTTAACTAAATTCCCAACATAGTTTCATGCAATGATCATGCAGTGATAATGTCAGACATAGGAGCGCAAGATTTTTGGATTAATTTCCCATTCTAGCATTTCTGAGACTTTACTTTTTATGAACTACCAATCAATAAAGCCATTCAATTATATGATCATTTATTTAATGAAATGACATTTTTTTAATTTTTAATGTTTTGTCTTTTACAAAAAATGAATGCAAAAGGCATATGTAGCATTATTTCATTACTGAACATTTTAATATTAAGATTTTCTTGTTTAGTTCTTTGACTTGCTTAATTAATTCCTTCTCGTGATTCATGCATATTAGGTGAGATTTTTATATATAGGTGACATTAGCAGTGTTTTTAAAATAAATTCTTTAAATTTATTATGATACTATAAAATACTATAAAATACTATAGCATGGTTTTAAAACCCCATTGCACAAGTATCTACTCCATTTTAGAAATAAATATATTGTGTTCCTTTTGATTGGTAACTTTTTGTGTTTACAATTACGATGAGATTTATTTTGCTCTAACAAGACTATTATTTACAATGGATTATAATAAATTTTCGAAAAATTTAATTAAAAATAAAAGTTTTGAATAAAGTATCAAAGTACTTAACATCCCAAAAGAGTGTTTTCTTATACCAAAATTATACTTTAAGATCAGAATATATATATACAAATGCATATAAATAATTAACTTATTTATTCAGTATACTGAATGTTTAATATAAATAAATAGAGGATTTGAACTTAGTATGTTTAATATGAAATCCACCAAGGGCTTTGAAAAATTCATCATTAGTTGTTCAATGAAATGGTTGTTTGAATTGTTGGAGAGTGAGAAGATTAAAGCATGTCCATTAAAGTTTAAAGAATTATTATCTTAATGTAGGCCAAGCACTGATTTCATATATGTATAGGAGAATATGATCTGGCCCAACTGATGAATGCTGATTCTGCACCAAATATATATATATATATATATATATATATATATACTAATATATTTATATACTGTATTATATATATATATATATATATATATATATATATATATATAATTGAATATTTGTAAATACAGTAACTAAATAATTAAAATAAATTATCCACTTAGGAGTACTTTCAATTATCTCAATAATCTTTGTCAACTAAAGCTTTGAAAGGCTAACTTTCCCACAATTCCGTGATCCTAACGTTTGCTGCTTGACTGTTAATTAAGTCATGTTTATATTTGTATATTAGCATAGCTTCCTTTATTTTTCTTTATATGTTATTTTTTTCAATTTGCAATATTTTTACATTATTTTGAAGTCAAAACCATAAATACATGATTTATTATGGTCGTAAAAGACAGATGCTGAAGTATTATTATCTACTATGCAATTTTGATTCGATTTCTGAACTTGTTTTAATAATAGCAAGTAGGCTTTAGTTCTTTTTTCCAATGTACATCTAGATTCACCTATATATACACTGCCACACCTGTATGTCCATTTATAAATAACACAATTTTTATTTATAAATGAGGTTTTATCTTTAAAGTTATTTATTAATTTGTTTAATGTAGGAGGTGTGTAAAATGCAATATCACATATACCATTATAAATTTTTTTTATAAAATTTACTTGATCATTTGAAATATATGGGATTGATATCCATATTTTTTATTAGCAGAAAAATCCATATTACTATTAAAAATTTTATTCTTATATTTTGTATTAAAATCTCTAATAACATTATATATATTATTATAATTGTAGCCAACATTTAACAATTCATTGGAATATATTTCAATATTTTTGCCTTTATCCGATGAATATTTGCAAAGTCTATTATTTCTGCATATGAAGAAAATATTCTAAAAAAGGAATATTATCAAAAAAATATTACTGTATATTATTGATATGTTGATGATGTTTTTGTATGTGGTAAACCAAACACAATTAATGAGTTGTTTAAAGAATTAAATGGTTTAAAAGGTCTAAGATGGATAAAAACAGATGAAGATTTATTGTGTGTTCAGTTTTTTGATCTTAAAATAACTAGAAATCAATGCATTCTGGATCACTGTATGACCATTAAACCAATAGTAAAAAGAGGTTATATTCCATATAAATCAAAGGTGCCAATGTCACACAAAATGGCAGGTTTGAAGTCCTTTTTATTTAGAAATAATAGTCTTTGCAAATATTCATCAGATAAAGGGAAAAATATTGAAATATATTCCAATGAATTGTTAAATGTTGGCTACAATTATAATCATATATATAATGTTATTAGAGATTTTAATACAAAATATAAGAATAAACATTTTAATAATAATATTGCGTCTCCTGCTAATAAAAAAATATGGATATCAATTCCATATATTTCAAATGATCAAGTAAATTTTATAACAAAAATTTATAAAGGTATATGTGATATTGCATTTTACACACCTCCTACATTAAACAAATTAATAAATAACTCCAAAGATAAAACCTCATTTACAAATAAAATTGTGTTATTTATAAATGGATATGTAGGTGTGGCAGTGTAGATATAGGTGAATCTAGATGTATGTTTGAAAAAATAACTAAAGAGCACTTGCTATTATTAAAAAGAGTTCAGAAATCGAAACAAAATTGCATAATCAATAATATTTCAGCATCTGTTTTTATGACTATAATAAATCATGTATTTATGGTTTTGACTTCAATTTTAATAATATAAAAATATTGCAAATTGAAAAAATTAACAATAAAAGAAAAATAAAGGAAGCTATGCTAATATACAAATATGAACATGACTTAATTAACAGGCAAGCAGTAAACGTTAAGATCATGGAATTGTGGGAAAGTTAGCCTTTCAAAGTTTTAGTTGACAAAGATTACTGAAATAATAAAAAGTGCTCCTAAGTGGATAAAATTTTTTAATTATTTAGTTACTGTATTTACAAATATTCAATTATATAATTATATATTGTAACGTTTTTCTTATTACTAGGCCCTTATACGCCTCAAATTTATATTTGAGCGTGAGTTGATCAAGCTGTCTCAAAAAGAAAAAAGAAAGTTGTATTTCTATTCTAAAAACACAGCTATTTTTCCTGACCAACTTCAGCCTATTAATTGTTAAGAATTGTGCTATTGACAAAATCAACTTTTAATTTTATTTCATATGGGCGCCAGGATTCCTAAGAATCCGCTGAAATATGTCGCCAGCACCTCTCGCAAGTTGTAAAACAAAAAAAAATAAAAAGATTTTTATTATATTTTTTTTTTAAGGGGCGGTAATTCTACCGTAATGAGAATTAATGATTTTTACGATTATTAGTCCTGGGCGTATTGAAACATATTGGCAAAGGTAACTTACGTTTAAATCTTATTACACTAAAAATAAATTTAATAATAAAAAATAATAACTATTATTAATAACGCACAATGAAAAGGTTGATAAAAGTAAAATCTCTTTTATTCTATCAAACTAAAATATTTATAAGTTAAATTACATATTAACTACACAGGAAAGTACACACACACTAATCCAGATACTGAATCGATTAACAAAAACAGTGAGATTAAGCAATTAAAGCGATTTAATAATGTCCCAAGATCTTGTATAAATTTCTTTATTAGAAAGTCTCTTGAATACGAAAAGAAAAGTCTATATCAGGATGGTAGTCTAAGCTTAGATAAATAATTGTTTGCAAACTTTTAAGTCACTATCAGGAAAATTTACTCTTAACTTACCGGTAAGTTCATGTAGGTTTATGGGATCCCAGATCATGAGAATTTCCATTGGTCTCTCCTGCCGGCGTCTTCCATTATTGTTCCGTTCTATAGCTGGAGAAAAGGCACGGTTGTAGTGACCCTTTTATTGCAAAAAGCGGTCTTCACAAGTCCCGTTTCCATGCTTGCGTGACAGCTTGGTACAGCAAGGGGCATACCTGTGTAGAAGTATATTTCTTGCCACAGGTTATGCTCGTGGAAACCTCCAACTTTCAGAGACGTAACTAGAAGTTAAAGAGAAGACCCAGATTGAAGTTGTCATCTCCTTTTTATATCGCGCTCCATTTTTTGAACTTCTGCGCACTCTTTTGTCTTTTTATCAGCATATAAGATAATAATCTTATACACTCTCTCTTAAATTTAAGTTACAAAGTTCTCTTTTTTTTTAGCATTATTCTTCCATCTTTAATTAGCTAAAATATTTTTCTTTTAGCTTATACTTTTGGAATTCTTTTTATTTATCTGGATTAGTAATCTGTATGTCATTTATTCTTTCCAATTAGATAAAAAAAAATAAGAATGACAATTTTAACTTTCATTGCACGTTTTAACAAAAATTATACTAATCAAAAAAAAATCTAAATTTACTTTTTTAGCTTTTACCAAATGCCAATATATTTGTAACGTATATAAATAAACGTTACAATACCACCAGTGCCAGGAGATGAGAATAAAATAGGGGTTTACACTAATTTTATTCTTAAGTTTTTTTAAATTCATATTCGTATTTTTTTTTCTGTAGTAGCGTGCTGATATATTGTGTAGACTCATTCACAAGCGACGTTCGGCTTTAACGCCCACTTTTAGGTCTAACACGGCGGGAATGGAAAATATTTCAACATTCATCTGTGTCCTATCCGCTTTAGTGTAATATTAACGATAAGAAGCCCAAGTTATAAGCACAAACGAGCGTTGCTCATCGTTCTGAGTCTTACAGGCTCGTGGCAACTTGGTCCAACTTGATCCGCCTTCCCCTTTATTGGGATCTCTGCTAGAAATAGTCTGACGAGCATTTAAAGACGGTCTTATGTTCATATACTGCGGATAAGGACTCGGGGCTATGTTATTCCCCTCTTCAGTAACCGCCTACCCGGTCAAATACTTGTGACTTACGTCTACATCAGCCACGATCGTGTTTTTAGACATATATAAAAAAATATACATATATATTTTTTCTTTCTGGAAGTCATATTAAAAAAATATCTTCTTTCATATTTTAATAATCAGGGTTTAATTAGTTAGTTTTTTTTTTTATAATTTTTTTCTTTTTTCAAAAAAATCATAATTTATTTTCCGGCTGTGAGTTTCTTTGAGTCATCATTGTAATGTTCTTTATCATTACAACTCATCTCAGGTTGTAGTTGTTAAATCGAAGCCCGAGTTGGGTCGCCATTGTAACGTTTTTCTTATTACTAGGCCCTTATACGCCTCAAATTTATATTTGAGCGTGAGTTGATCAAGCTGTCTCAAAAAGAAAAAAGAAAGTTGTATTTCTATTCTAAAAACACAGCTATTTTTCCTGACCAACTTCAGCCTATTAATTGTTAAGAATTGTGCTATTGACAAAATCAACTTTTAATTTTATTTCATATGGGCGCCAGGATTCCTAAGAATCCGCTGAAATATGTCGCCAGCACCTCTCGCAAGTTGTAAAACAAAAAAAAATAAAAAGATTTTTATTATATTTTTTTTTAAGGGGCGGTAATTCTACCGTAATGAGAATTAATGATTTTTACGATTATTAGTCCTGGGCGTATTGAAACATATTGGCAAAGGTAACTTACGTTTAAATCTTATTACACTAAAAATAAATTTAATAATAAAAAATAATAACTATTATTAATAACGCACAATGAAAAGGTTGATAAAAGTAAAATCTCTTTTATTCTATCAAACTAAAATATTTATAAGTTAAATTACATATTAACTACACAGGAAAGTACACACACACTAATCCAGATACTGAATCGATTAACAAAAACAGTGAGATTAAGCAATTAAAGCGATTTAATAATGTCCCAAGATCTTGTATAAATTTCTTTATTAGAAAGTCTCTTGAATACGAAAAGAAAAGTCTATATCAGGATGGTAGTCTAAGCTTAGATAAATAATTGTTTGCAAACTTTTAAGTCACTATCAGGAAAATTTACTCTTAACTTACCGGTAAGTTCATGTAGGTTTATGGGATCCCAGATCATGAGAATTTCCATTGGTCTCTCCTGCCGGCGTCTTCCATTATTGTTCCGTTCTATAGCTGGAGAAAAGGCACGGTTGTAGTGACCCTTTTATTGCAAAAAGCGGTCTTCACAAGTCCCGTTTCCATGCTTGCGTGACAGCTTGGTACAGCAAGGGGCATACCTGTGTAGAAGTATATTTCTTGCCACAGGTTATGCTCGTGGAAACCTCCAACTTTCAGAGACGTAACTAGAAGTTAAAGAGAAGACCCAGATTGAAGTTGTCATCTCCTTTTTATATCGCGCTCCATTTTTTGAACTTCTGCGCACTCTTTTGTCTTTTTATCAGCATATAAGATAATAATCTTATACACTCTCTCTTAAATTTAAGTTACAAAGTTCTCTTTTTTTTTAGCATTATTCTTCCATCTTTAATTAGCTAAAATATTTTTCTTTTAGCTTATACTTTTGGAATTCTTTTTATTTATCTGGATTAGTAATCTGTATGTCATTTATTCTTTCCAATTAGATAAAAAAAAATAAGAATGACAATTTTAACTTTCATTGCACGTTTTAACAAAAATTATACTAATCAAAAAAAAAATCTAAATTTACTTTTTTAGCTTTTACCAAATGCCAATATATTTGTAACGTATATAAATAAACGTTACAAATATTGCTTTAAAAATACAGACATTGAATAATATTATATGTATGTTGAAAATCATTTATTTTTTTCACATGTGTGTGGTCATGTGTATCAGTTATTTGAGATGGAGTGCATGATGAATATATATTGAAAATTTTAAGTTCAAATCCCTCTATTTACTTATAGTAAACATTCAGTATAATGAATAAATAGATTAATTACATATTGTCATGGAAACAGGTTACATCATAGTACAAATCTAGCCCATTTCCTACCTATTAATGTAAATGAATACATAATGATCTGATAATGAAATGGGTTAGATTGATATAATGTCTATATGGGTACAACTACAATATCAAATCCAACAAAGGTTTTGAGCATTCCATCATTAGTTTTTCAATGAAATGAATGGTTGAATGGTTGGAAGGGTGAGAAGATTGAAACCTGTCCATTAAAGTTTAAAGAATAGCTATATTAATATAAGCCAAGTACTGATTATATAAATATATGTGTGAGATATCCTGATCCAACTGATGAGTGCTGTTTCTGCACGAAATACATATACTGAGGATCATTCGTCTTTTTCACATGTGTGTAGTCACGTGTATTAGTTGTTTGAAATGGAGTGGAGTTTAAACACACACACACACATATATATATATATATATATATACACACCCACAAACACTCAAACATATATACATATTATCAGTCATCTGTTCAAATGTGGATTTCTCAAGACACTCTACATCATATTCTCAAGTTGCTCTATATTTTATTCTGTTCTTATGAATAAAGATTTTCCAATTTTTTTTTTTGTTTTTATTTTCTACTTTATTATACTGCTTAATATTTCATCGTCTCTGAAAAAATAATTATTGGCACTTCTATTTCCTTTTTAATTTCATCACCATTTTTTTTTTTTTTTCAATTTTTATTTTAACATGTCAGAAAATTCACTTATATTTCCACTTTCAATTAAATCCACTACTTAAAATATCTCACGTTTCTTGAATCCCACCATAATAAGAATCTTCTTTTTTATATATAAAATTGTTTTATTTTTAATTCAATGTTCCATAAAACTGTTTTTATTATAATTGCTAAATGTTCACTTTCTAGTTAATGACTGCAATATCAGATTTCTACGTATTTTGAGAGAATATATTTAAATTAAATATTTTTTCAACCTTGCAATATACGTGTATACTTCAGTTGTTTATTTACTTTTATATCAAATTTAATATAATATTCAGCAATATCGTTGTACTGTTTTGCTAATTCACATTTATTATCTGCAATTATTTCTATAACAACATACTTTTACATTATGGATGATGCAAAATGAAGTCTGCTGTTATTAACTACAATATGTGCGCATTCCAATGTGATAAAGTTAAATTATTTATAGACAGTATACCTAAAGAGCCTATAGTCATAGACTGAACTAATGAATATCATCTATTTGTAAAGTGTTTCAGCTGGGTAGGTGAACAAAATAAAAGACATTTAGTGTTTTTAACTGCTCTCTTCCATATCATTAATGTTTAATAAAAACTTATAAGTAAAATTTAATAAGAAATAATAAATAATTATAATACAAATAGGCTGAACGTTTTCGAGGATCTATGCCTCTATAGTCAGAGCCTTCATAGACTTTTTAAAAATATATAATAAAATATATGCAAAGATAATCAAAATAGCGTGTGTTACGTGGTCCATTTCTTCAATATATTAAAGCAAGGGTACTGTGGTATTAGAGCTGTGACATGAAGAATTATAATCGTTTAATCATTAAATTAATTAGGTTATTAAATCAAAAACATATTTTAAAATCTACATTTAAAAAAAAAAACAATTTAACAAAAAAAATTACGAAAAGCATTAATGTGAAGAATAGTTAAAATGCGTGTTTAAATCAAATTGAGTGTGTGTTTGCACGTGTATATTCTGCATAATCTATTTTAATACATTGTACAGGCTTACACCTGCATTTATGTATGTAGTATATGAGGGATTCGAACTCAGGACTTTCACACGACCTACAACTCTCTATGCCATCTTATATTGCTGACTCACCTGATTACACACGTGTTGAAACGATAAATAATCACCAATATATAAATTTCATGCTAAACCAGCACTCATTAAAGTATGAAGATTGGTTATCTTAATATAAAGCTGAGTACAAATTGTATATATGTGTGGAGATGGTAATCTGGACCAACTGATGAGTTCTGGTTTAGCACGAAATACGTATATGGGTGATTATTTATCTTTTCAACATGTCTATGATCAGGTGAGTCAGCAATATAAGATGGCATTGAGAGTTGTAGGTCATCTGAAAGTCTGAGTTCGAAGTCCTCATATATTACATATATAAATGCAGGTGTAAGCTTGTACATTGTATTAAAATAGATAATGCAGAATATGCATGTGCAAACACATACTCAATTTGATTTAAACACGCATTTTAACTATTCTTCGCATTAATGTTTTTCGTATTTTTTTTTTTGTTAAATTGTTTTTTTTTTTTAATGTAGATTTTAAAATATGTTTTTGATTTAATAATCTAACTAATTTAATGATTAAACAATTATAATTCTTCATGTCGCAGCTCTAATACTACAGTACCAAAGCAAGGATTTTTTTCTATTTATAGCATTAATATTTCCATTAATATAGAATGCTTCTTTTATTTTTTTCTTAGATCATTAGATTCTGTGCATAAAATTAAAGAATTAGCAGGTGTAAAATTGTGTCCAGATTTCATGGTATGCTCCAAAAATACAGAAGATATATTGTTGTTCTTCTGAGCTCTACTATAAGTATAATAGAAAATATGAATAACTTCATTAAAGATTTAATGGCAGCATGTTTTAAATTTAAATCTATTAAAAATAAAATTACAAAATTCCATAATAAAATAAATAATATTGTACCATGTTTTGATCTTCCTAGAATTATTATTCATTACATTTCTAAAATATCTAACAAACTAACTAAAGCATTAATCAATAAATTTCAAACAGGATTCAGAATTCCACCTAATTCCAACAGATTGATTGACTCAAAAGATCATATTGATCAATATTCACCCCACATGTAGTATATTTCATATCATGCCATCATGAAAGATTCCAAACTGTTTATTATGGTGAAGCCAAAGCTACTATCAATACTAGACTTGTTAACACCTATATACTTATAATAGAGCTCAGAAGAATAACAATATATCTTCTGTATTTTTGGAGCTTACCATGAAATCTGAACACAATTTTACACCTGCTAATCCTTTAATTTTATGCACAGAATCTAATGATCATAAGAGAAAAATAAAAAAAAGCATTCTATATTAATGGAAATATTAATGCTATAAATAGAAAAGACACTTGCTTTGATATATCAAAGAAATGGACCATGTAACATATACTATTTTAAATATCTTTGCATATATTTTATTATATATTTTTAAGAAGACTATGACTATGAGGCATGGATCCTTAAAAACATTCAGCCTATTTGTATTATAATTATTTATTACTTCTTATTAAAACTTTATTTATAAGTTTTTATTTATTTATTTTTTATATATAACAGGAAGTAACCTATTTTATCATTAATGTTTATAAATTGTTAAAAGTATTTTTATAAAAGATTATAAAATTGGTAATTTCCACAATGCATTACTGCTACAACATTTACCCACAAAAATAGATTTTCAAAAAAACTTTAAATATTCCAAATCACTCTATCTTCACCATTCTTTTTTACATTAAGTGAAGAGTTGATATTATTATTTTCATAAGGCATCATCATCATAAATGGATACTAGCATTTATTTTTTAACTTTAAGTCACTGTAAATGTTTCTGTGGATCATAGTTTTATTTTTTAAACTGGTTTGTTATGCTCTATTTCTAATACTTTTTCAATGCACTATTTATTTTATTAAATTAATTATTTAAAAAATGAGAAAAAGTTGATAAATTTTTATCTATACCAAATTTGCTGAGATACATAAAAAAAACTGCTAAATTAAAAGCTTTAAAAAATAGCTACATTATGTCACACTACATCACTTTATATTTTATCAACTCAGTATGCAGACTGCTTAATGACTGACAAAGTCACGTTCTATAACTTGAACATAGGATAAAGTTTGCACATAACAAATATTAGTCTATGATTTTTTCAGCAAATAATGTTTAAAATTTTTTTAAAGATATATAAATCTTGAAATATAATTTTAAAATCGATATTATAATATGTATATAAGATTTAAAATATGCAAATGTCTAATCACTCTATTTAATATTAATCCCAATTTTTAAAAAATTATAATAATTGCTGTGATATTAAAATTATATGTAATGTTCTAATTATTTATCAAGTTCACAGATGTCTTTATAAAGTCTCTATCTTGTGTTGTGGTTTGAGGGTTTTCTCTATAGTCAAAAAACTACATTGTTTGGCTATGATAAACATTTGAAGTACCTGTGGAAAAGGTTAAAATCTTTTTCTTTATAATAAAATTACTGTATATGTATACACACATAATATTTATTAATAGGTATAGAATGTTTAAATTATAAAATAAAAGTAGTCTTAAAGTTAATAATGAAATTACACTTTATATATATTTCAGTAAATAATAATCATCAAAATGTTCTTACCAATTATTTTAAATGTTTTTCTGAAAACTGGTTTTTAAATTTTAATACATGATTTTATTATCAGTTACATTTTGTTTGGTAATATTCAGTGATGTGTATGGTAGTCACCAGGTGATGCTGCAGAACCACCAAGAAGCATGCAAGTAATAAATTTCTATATTACATTAGGTTACTTTTCCTGTACAATTGTAATTGGTATAAGTGCTAGGAATACTGACTAAGGTAAGCTTAAGAGTAAAAGTTTTACTATAATATAGCTAAGCAGCTTTCAATATGTTAAACCTGATATCATAATAATAGCAATGATGAATGGATCATTGCTTTGAGTATGATATTAGAATTAAGATATTAAAAGCTGTTCACATACTATAATAGAACTTTTACTCTTAAGCTTTTCTTACATAACATTTTAATGCTTAAAATTAATGTAAATTTAAAAAAATAAACAGGATAATGGTGATTAAAGAATTATCTCATTTTTTAATTGAGAATAAAATAACCATGATTCCCTTGGTTTTAAATTCCACTGTGCATTATAAAAAGCAGTTTCAGATTAATTGATTAATTTTTATATTGAAAAGAGTGCAGAAAGGTAGTTTCTAGTCCCCATGTTGATCAAGATTGAATTTTCAGAGACATAAAGGATAACTTTTCTATATATCATAGCTCATACATGGAAACAGGCAAAACTCACTATACATATTCCAACACACAGCAAGCTAGAAATGGTGATCATGTGATGTTTATTGGCTCATATGAGGAAAATAAGTTATTTGCTTGGCTTTTGATCATTAAATTATAGAAGTGAATAGAGTTGAGACCACCAATATTTATCTATTTTAAACAAGACAAGTCATGCCCACAATTTATATCAGAAGTCAATGTAAACAAAGGCAAAACTCCCCATACATTAGGGCCACCCTGTGCCAAACAGAGTAATCAATGGATGCCAGAAGGCTTGTGCATAAAATCCCTATCTAGTGCCTACTCATCCAATATCCCCAGACTAGTTTCTGGCTTGTGGCCATCATCAGTGAGGAGCCTTGGATCTGAGAGCACTGCACCTAGATCTTAGGATCTAATGCAACCCTCCAGCAGCCACCATTTAACTCCACTTTACTACAAAACTATGAGAATGAAATTGAAAACATTGTTAATATCTTCAATCTAAGCTCAATAGCTTATATAGTCATATGGGTCTGAACTCAATTCAGCACCCATACATTTTGGTGTCTTTGGCTCTTAAACAACCATAGCCACCACTATCCTATTAGGCAGGATTGGTGTTAAACCATCAAACATCACATGATCAACATCTCTATACTAGCACAATTTGTTGTAAACAAAGGCAAAACTCCCCATACAGTAGTGCCACCCTGTGTTAAACAGAGTAATCAATGGATGCCAGAAGTCTTGTGCATAAAATCCCTATCTAGTGCCTACTCATCCAATATCCCCAGACTAGTTTCTGGCTTGTGGCCATCATCAGATCCAAGGCTCCTCAATGATGATGGCCACAAGCCAGAAACTAGTCTGGGGATACTGGATGAGTAGGCACTAGATAGGGATTTTATGCACAAGCCTTCTGGCATCCATTGATTACTCTGTTTGGCACAGGGTGGCACTACTGTATGGGGAGTTTTGCCTTTGTTTACAACAAATTATGTTCTAGTATAGAGATGGTGATCATGTGATGTTTGATAGAAGTCAATCTAATAATATTTATCAAGTTAATTTTAGATAATAATTGAATTGTCCTCTAGCAGTCAGATTCAATAACTTTTTACAGTGCAAAATGGCTGATTTAAGTTTGTGCTCTGACTATTATTGTTCTGAATAAATTTAAATAAAATAAGATCTACATGGTTCATTTTTTTACTGCAATAAGTTATTGAACATGACAGTTAGTGAGCAGTTCAATTATTATTTACAATAGAATTGGTAAATTTCACATGGCATTATATTTATTCAGTATTAAAATATTATTTATCATTTCTAATGTATCTATCATCTGAGATGTTGGTTTGACTTCTTGCCGATAGATGGTTGTGATAGGGTTGCAAGCATAATATAACTCATTGGAAACTGTTAAGTTACATTATATATATATATATATATATATATCATATTATTATTATATGAGGAGAAAAAAAAATGATAAAAATGATTTTAAATCTCACACGCATTCTTATGATTTGAGAAAGAGGACACTCTGAGGAAGGTACTTGATATTGTACTGAAACATCAGCATTTAGCTATTTCACTACATGGAATATCCTGCAAATAATAATAATATGACATCGTTTATCCATGAAAATATTAGAATATATATATATATCCAAAACTAATGTAATGATATAAAAAGAATTATTTATATATAAAACAAATAATATTACTCATACAAATTTAACTCAGTAATGCATTTTCGATTGCATAAGTGCGATCATTTTCAACTATCTTTTCTTTTCTTAGAGTCAATGCATTATTCAGTTAAATTTGTTTGGATAATATTATATTTTATATGTACAATTTTTAATATATATATATGCATTATTGATTTTAGTTTTTGAAAAAAAATTATATTCAAGAACAATCTGTGACTTGAAACAAGTAAATGCTCACTGGAGTGGATGTTATAATTGAAATTTTATTATTCAAATATAGTTGTATAATTTAATCATTTTTTAAAAATAAAAAAAACTAGGCTTTTTTAAACTATGAATTATAAGCTGTAATCTTAAGAATATAACCAAAATCTTAAGAATATAATCAAAAAATTATAATAATATATATGTCAAATTATTTTAATCTAAATGGAAAATATATAAAAGTACGAAAAAAATTAAGATATAGCTCAAATGCTTTTATAATATATAGAACTTACTTAATACTTTCTTAATACATATATTGAGATATTCAACTGTTACCCATCTTCCATACAGGAGGCAAAAGTCTTTTTTTCTTCTATAACTATTCATAGCTATACTTTCTACAAAGATGAATAAAATTACAAATTACTGTATCAACCAAAGATTACATCAGTTGGCCAGCTATCATTGAATTCTTGATAACACTTTTGCTTAGAATTTTCACTTTGTTTTGGGTTTCACTAATTTATTAATAAATGTACTTTTGTTAAAAATTATGTGCATTAACATAATATTTTACCACTTCAAGAAACATATCTCAATGATTTTCATTAGTGCGGCTACTACTCTGACACTCCCAAATAATCTCTAGGTTAAATTGCCTACGATTTTTATATTCACATTTCTACATGTAAATGAAGTGATGGTCACGTTTAATGTAAAGCTATTTTATAACACATTGCATGCATGCTAAACAATATCTAAAGACTACAAAATAATCTACACGTTATACAAAATAATCCTATTGCAGCCAACATCTGGTCATTTAATTTTGCTCTATCTATTTTTAGATTGTACTGCCTTCATAATATCAGCTCTCAGCTGCTCAGATTCTAAGCAATGTATAGTAAAATTAATTTAAAACATTTTTTGTTTTATATACTTCTGAAGATTATATCCAGTTATAAAAATTAAAATTGCTAACACTATTTATAGAGTTATTAAACTATTATCATTTTTGTTTGAAACATTAGCATGCATTCCAAACTCTCAGTTTAGAAATCACTGAATATAAATTTCACAATCATGCAAATAACTTCAACATATAGTGATGCCTTTTATATCTACAATACTCAGATTTTTAGAAACCTTAAACTTTATTTTTATTTTTTTGGTTGATCTATAATTCTATAGTATTGTAACATCTAATCAAGCAGCAATTTTTTTACTAATCAATAATATTACTAAAAAATAGCATGGATGTACCATTATCAATTACTCACACTTGGCAACATCTTAAAAAAAACATTTGGAGAAGTCTTAATTTAGTCAATTTTTTTAAAAACAATTTTAAGCATTTTTCTTTTTACTTGATACCATGCAATTTTATTAACATACATTTTTAAATAATGAATAGAAATTTCTCTTAGTCAAACATATCCCCCCCATATATATATATATATATATATATATATATATATATCAAAACTACCCCAAATCGAAAATTAAACCAGACCAGCATAACAATAATATTAAAACACAACCTAAGGTTTCACTGCTACAAGCAGACTTCTCAAGTGTAAAGAACTACAAAAACTACACAATATATATAATATTAAAAACTACCCACAAATCCATTCACTTCCCATCCACCCTTAATATTAAAAGAACTCTTAAATAAGTTAATTGCTTCAAAATAATAAATTTTCAATAATAAAGACTCTTTAATTCTTCTTTTGATTTCATTTCTCTCAAAGAAGACAACCTTAGCTTCATCAAAATCAATAGTGTGGCCTGTAACTTTTTCATGGACATACAAAGCAGAACTAAGATATCTATTTTTAACTCTACTTTTATGAACCTTTATTCTTTCATTTAAACTCAAACTACTCTGACCTATGTAAACCTTCTTACTAAATAAACAAGGAATAAAATAGACTACACCCGGAATAGTCTTTCTATCAAAAACTTCTTTTGTATTATTTAATAAATTATTCAATGTAACACCCCTTTTCCAAGCAATTTTCTTATTTCCAAACAATCTACTGTTTCTACACACATTTTTATAAGAAGACAATTTAAATGGCAAAGAAATAAAATCATATTTTTCTTTAACCTTTACATCCTTACAAATATTACTATTAAATAAAATACTTTTAACAAATTTATCAGAGTATCCAACACTCAAATAATCTTTATAAAACTGATATTTCTGAAACAAAGCTACCCCACTAGAATTATTTAATTTAATATTCCTATGACAATAATTCCTTAAAGCAGCTACTTTATGAGATACAGACTGATAGCTATCAGGTTTAATTATAGATCTTAATTCTTTACTTTTAACTAAATGACTGCACAATAAACAATTAGTTTCTACATTTCTAATCACCAAAAGATCTAAAAATTTTAACTTACCAAAATCTAACCCCCCCCTCCTTCTAACACAAATTTTATAGAAGGATCAAAACAATTAAACTCATTTACAAATTCCTTCAATTTATCATTCTCAACTACAAATAAACAATCATCAACATATCTGACCACTAATTTTATATATAAACAATTATTTTTAATAATAATTTCCTCTTCCATAAAACTAATATAAACTGAACATACTAAAAGAGAAATAATATAACCTATTATCCACCCTTCCTTAATCTTATCAAAATTACCTTTATAAGTAAAATACATAGAATCTTCCAATAACAAAAGCAAATCTTTAATTACCTTAATTTTATTTTTTGATAAAGAACTTTTCTTAATCAATACAGACAAAAGAACATCAATACTGCTTAACCTATTAACAGACTGATACATATTTTCAATATCTAAACTTCCAAATACCCAATTACTTTCCATTTTAAAATTATTAATCTTATCAAACGCCTCAAAAGAAGAAGAAACTGTGTACTGACCAAAATCAACAAATTGTTTTAAAAAATTATTCAAGAATCTAGAAATACCCTCTACAACACTACCTGTAAAATCAAAAATAAATCTTAAAGGAAAACCATCTTTATGAGTTTTAATATTCACAAACATCTTAGCTGATGTAAAATCATTAGGATAGCATTTTAAATAATCTACTCTATTAAAAAATTTTAAATTAACCATTTTCTTCATAATATCTATCAATTTTCTTTTAATCAAATTACCTGGATTTTTATCTAACAACATATATTTACCATTATTTAATTCTCTATCCATTTTCTCTTTGAATTCATCTCCTTTCATAATAACAAACCTACCAGCTTTGTCTTCACAAGAAATGATTACATCATTAGCAATTAACCTATTCTTAAGATGTTTAATCTCAGCAGGATTAATAACAAATTTTTCTTTCCTTTTTAAACTTTTATTCAAAATCGATTGAATACCAACTTTCTGCTCATCACTCAAATTACTAGATTCTGTAGATGAAATTGTATCAAAAACTATATTTTTTGAATGAAATGGAACAAAATTAGGGCCTTTACCAAGAATATCTAATTCTCTATCATTTAACTTCAAATCAGAAGGATTAACAACTCTATCCTCAGAAACATTATTCTCATACCCTTTACCACTACAATAAATTTTATTAACTTTCCCAAACAACCACTTTAATTTTCTTTCATATTTTTTACAATAGAAATTGACCTATTCTGTCTAAATTGTCTCATAAAAAAATTCAAAATTGAATAATTAAAATCTTGTCTCCTTTCTAAATAATATCTATTCTTTTTATATAGATAAATAAATTTGTAAAACCTTACAAAAGTATCTTTTAAAAAACTATTCAATATATATGTTTGTAACTTAAAAACTAAATTCTTATTTTGAAGCAACTTTTTATATCTTCTAAAATTAATAACACAGCACCTAGGAAAAACACTAAATTCCCTACATTTTTTAAGAAAATAAATCTGCCATCGTAAAGACTCTATCCTATCACTCAATCTAGACAAATTTTTAATCCTTCTAATATCATTCAA
Organism: Epiperipatus broadwayi; assembly: GCA_028023455.1. Lineage (NCBI taxonomy): Eukaryota > Metazoa > Onychophora > Udeonychophora > Euonychophora > Peripatidae > Epiperipatus > Epiperipatus broadwayi. The sequence continues at coordinate 2,198,130 of JAQFVV010000190.1, forward strand.
TGGAAAATTATTAAAAACTAAACTCCACAAACCCATACTAAAAAACCCAATTACCAATACCAATATAAATTAAAACCCATAAAAACATACACACCTATATATATATATATATATATATATATATATATATATATATATATATATATATATATATATATATATATATATATAACTAAATAAACACAAATATACTCTTTCAACCCAAACTCAAACAACAAACATAATATACATAAATGACATTCAAATATATCAATAATTAAAAAACAAAAAATATTACAATAATAAAATATTAATAATAAATATCAATAATAAAAGAAAAAAAATCTTTACACTACATCAGCAAAACTACTCTTAAATGCAAAAAACTCATTAAAATGTAAACATTACAAGCATAAAGCTAAACTATTCAATATAAAATCAAAACTACCCCAAATCTAAAATTAAACCAGACCAGCATAAAAATAATATTAAAACACAACCTAAGGTTTCACTGCTACAAGCAGACTTCTCAAGTGTAAAGACTACAAAAACTACACAATATATATAATATTAAAAACTACCCACAAATCCATTCACTTTTCATCCACCCTTAATATTAAAAAAAACTCTTAAATAAATTAATTGCTTCAGAATAATAAATTTTCAATAATAAAGACTCTTTAATTCTTCTTTTGGTTTCATTTCTCTCAAAGAAGTCAGCCTTAGCTTCATCCAAACCAATAGTGTGGCCTGTATCTTTTTCATGGACATACAAAGCAGAACTAAGATATCTGTTTTTAACTCTACTTTTATGAACCTTTAAAAAATTATTGTCATAGGAATATTAAATTAAATCATTCTAGTGGGGTCGCTTTGTTTCAAAAATATCAATTTTATAAAGATTACTTGAGTGTTGGATACTCTGATAAATTTGTTAAAAGTATTTTTATTTAATAGTAATATTTGTAAGGATGTAAAGGTTAAAGAAAAATATGATTTTATTTCTTTGCCATTTAAATTGTCTTCTTATAAAATTGTGTGTAGAAATAGTAAATTGCTTGGAAATAAGAAAATTGCTTGGAAAAGGGGTTACATTGAATAATTTATTAAATAATACAAAAGAAGTTTTTGATAGAAAGACTATTCCTGGTGTAGTATATTTTAGCCCTTGTTTATTTTGTAAAAAGGTTTACATAGGTCAGAGTAGTTTGAGTTTAAATGAAAGAATAAAGGTTCATAAAAGTAGAGTTAAAAATAGATATCTTGGTTCTGCTTTGTATGTCCATGAATAAGATACAGGCCACACTTGATTTTGATGAAGCTAAGGTTGTCTTCTTTGAGAGAAATGAAATCCAAAGAAGAATTAAAGAATCTTTATTGTTGAAAATTTATTATTCTGAAGCAATTAACTTATTTAAGAGTTCTTTTAATATTAAGGGTGGATGGGAAGTGAATGGATTTGTGGGTAGTTTTTAATATTATATATATTGTATAGTTTTTGTAGTTCTTTACACTTGAGAAGTCTTCTTGTAGCAGTGAAACCTTAGGTTGTGTTTTAATATTATTTTTACGCTGGTCTGGTTTAATTTTGGTTTTGGGGTAGTTTTGATTTTATATTGATTAGTTTAGCTTTATGCTTGTAATGTTTATATATATATAGTGACAAAGTGTGACTTTTTTTAGGAATAGAAGCACGCTTGTTTTTTATAAGGTATTTATTTCACCTGCCACATCTTTTACGTAACAGCACCTAATATATATATTACACACACCTAGAGAAATCTGAATATCTTTTATCTGTCAATCATAGAATATATTAATATATTTTGATTGATCTTCCAAATCCTTTTAACATTCTTAAAAGTTTTAACTGTAAATTAGATCTAAGCACTGTTTGAACTTTTTATAATCTATAGGAATGTGTTAGTCAAGTTCATCCTTTATGTATATAAAAGCAATTCAACTGTTGGTAAAAAAAATTGAAAGTCAATTTTTTAAGAAGAATTTTAATTAAAGCTCTGGAAAGTTTTAGTGAATTTTTCCATGAAAGCACTCATTGTGTTCAATACATGGAAGGCTTCATATATATATATATTGAACCGTGTTCGAATATATGGACTCGAAACACTGGTCTCTTAGGCAGAGAAGAACATACTCGGAGAGTATGTATGCCCAAACGATAGTTATATAATATATAACTAGCATTACATTTCCAGGAAATAACTTCTTCTTGGCTGTTGAGTTTAACACCAAGTTCAAAGCACCTTTTTTTGTTTGTGTATAAACATGGGCGCCAGCTATCTATTCAAGGATGAATAAATAACGCACTTTGAGCAATGGCCACTAACTCAATGCCTAAATCCACGACTAGCTCAGCTATTTGTAATCACTAATAGATTATACTTAATTAGTGATTAAAAGAATTAATAAAAGAATTTGTTAAAAAGAATTGATAAAAAGAATTGACCGACAAATATAGTTTAATTTTAAAGATAATTTATTAACTAACATTTATTTACTAAATTTAAACATTTTATAATTCTAATAAAACACACGCATATTTTAAATTAACATTTCTAAATAGTTTAAACATTTCTATAGATTTAATAACAAAACACTCTAATTTAACTAATAAATATTGATATAATGACCACACACATATTAACTCATGTACACACATAATAATGATAATAAAGGATGACATAGCATTTGAAATTTAATCACACACATCAATAGTTCATTTATGTATGATATAGAGTTCATATAATTAGACTCTTGAAAGATTCATATGAATTAATGCAATGCAATGGCTATTACAGTATAGAACGAAATAAGCAAATGTTTTTACCTAGGCTTTTTTGGATGTTGATGTAGAATTTTGTTCTTTGGAGGCTGCTTTTGGTGAGGATATTTCCATTATAAATGCTTACCAGCTGGCTGGGACTTTTCCTTGATGAGTTTCCTTATTTTCACGATTATTACTATTGGAGACAAATAGATACTGACGGAGATTTTCTAAGATGTTAAGCTGACATTATTTCACGGGCAGATCTGCTGTTTTCTAGGACATCTGGGCTGGAGATAAACATGCATTCCCAAGATCTTCTCAACACTGCATTTTGTTTGTTAACTGCTCAATTAATTTCTGAACTGCACTACTCAATTACTTTGTGAACTGATTACTGTCCGATAAAAAAAAGGTCTATTTATACCTGCACCTTGTTGTCTTTCTGATATCTCCGGCAAATATCTGTTGTCAAATTCCAATGATAATCATTTGATAAACATGTTTTGGAAGATTGCTTAATTAGTAATAGCCATGCAATAAAACGTGTTGTTTTATTTTATTAATAACCATTGCCGTGGTTTTAATGATAATCTTCTTTTATTTCGCATACATTTTATTTATTTACCAATCGCACATATATACGCACATATATTTTTAATACAATTTACTATTTAGTTTTAACATTTTTTTTTAATTAAACTTGAATGAAAAGAGATTTGTATGTTTTAACTTTTTAAATTATATTTTTACGAATACTAATAAAAACTCTTTAACATTTAATTTTATGTTTTCTTTTATGAACAATTATTTTAATAATATAATTTTAGATAAAATTATATGTGCCTATATCAATATAGGTACATTACACCGCCCTTCCTTTTGAGAGTAAAATGCATCATTTTTGACCATTTTATCTCTGACCACATTAAATCTTAATTTATTATTCTTTCTAAGTTTGCTTTTTGGTATCTTTTCCTTTTCCATGCTAAGGGCAATCTCCAATTATGCTTTTCTTCTTTCTATGCTGGTAACATTGCTTACAATGTTCATCCTGGATAATGACCATGAGGACAAACTAAATTTGTGGCACAGGGATCTTTTATAAATGAAGCTTCGGCTTCTGATTCTCTTGATCGGACTTTGACTAAGAAAAGGGTGGCTGCAAATGGCAGGAATTTCAATTGTCCATTTCCGACTTGCGCCCTGGAAAACGATTGCCGATTCTCTTGATCGGACTTTGACTAAGCAGCTGCAATGGCAGAAATTTTCAACTGTCCATTTCCGACTTACGCTTTGGAAAATGAGGTACGAGATATGGGGATTCTTTTCTGAAAAGTGACTTATGACTTACTCTGGTTGTTGCCAGTGCACTTTTTAAAAGAGGAATGATCCCGGCCAATCCATTATGGGTGCTAGAATTTATCCAGTTGAGAGCTTTAAACTTAATCCTTATCTAACTTATTTCAATACTACCATCATCCCTTTAGATTCGAACCCTTATACGCTCCTAATACAACTTAGATTGACTTTCATTTATATTATTTTTAAATTCCTTACGTACATTATTTAAATATTTAGTTTTACGATACTTATTTTAAACCCATACGAACATTATCCATATTTATTTATGCTACAATATTATTTTGAAACTATCACGGACACATATTTATTTATATTACTTTAAACCCATTACTTTACCTTATATATTAACGTGCGTGTACTCAGAAAAAAAAACTATTTTGCTTTATTATGATTCATTTATTTAATTCTACAAACATTATTTCTAAATCCTTAATTTGACCCATTTATTTAACTTGATTTTATTGAATTTTATTTATTTGAACTGTTTATTTACGAACATTTCCTTAATTAATATGTGCGTGGAGAAAAAATGTTTTTATTTTGTGAAGCCTCCATTATTATTATTTGACAAAACAATCCATCATTTTAAATAGTGAAATTCTAATTCAGGCTTTTCACCTACGTCAAAATAATTATATTAGACTCATAGTTCATTTCTGGTCCTTTTTTGTTTATTTCCTTTACTATTCCACCCGTTTACTAACTTTTAAACTATGTCAGGTAGTTCCTTCTTTCTTTCTACAAATTCTATAATATAAACTAACTTTCCTCTCTTATTGGTTCCGCTTTTATATTTTATTGCTTTATCTCTTTCTCTTTCTGTTCTGTTTTCGACTTCATAACTCAGAAAACCTTTATACCTAGACAAACTCCGAATTACTTCAATCTGGGAATATTTTTTTCTACACTTTCTCTTTGTTTTAAATCTACGTCTACAGCGAATGCGAACGTTTACTTTAAACCTTTTATTTTTAATTCTTTGTAAAAACTCTTTTACGCTATTTTCTACCTTTTGATCTACATAAGTTTCTACTTTATCTGTCACAACACTATCTGATTCTAATTCAATTTCTACCTCTTTCATGACCTCAACTCCCTGACTTTCTTTAATTAAATCTAACTCTATAACTTCTTGGTTCTTCTCTACCTTTACCGTTATCTCACATCTTATTTCTCTTACTTCTGCTCTGAGTTCTTTAATTTCTGTTTTAACCTGACTAATTTCTTCCTTCAATTCTGCTTCGAGTTCTAACTGACTTTGCTCAAATTTCTGACACAATTCTTGTTGACTTTGTTTAATTTCTTGACGCATTTCTTTTATCAATTCTGCTTTGAACTCTTGTATCATATTCATCATCATTTTCATCATCATTCATGACTCAGATACTTCTTCTTTCTCCTTTTCTACTAACTGGGGATTTTTAAAATATATTGGGCTTTCTTTCGGATCCATTTTTGAAAATTTCAATTTTAAAGTACTAGCGCTTATGTTAAACTAAATTTAAATACAACTTATTTATTTATTTTTCTTACTAAGACGGAAACTCACGCTAACTCCACCCTTTTAGTCCTTTTCTCTACCCGATCTTAATGCTTTAACTCTGCCCATAACATCATATTAACTCTGATTTGATAGCATATATGTCAAAATCTCTTTTCATTTCGGAAAAAAAATTTTCAGTCAATTCTTTTTTTTTTAAATTAAAACACTTTTACATACGTAATTTAACTTTTTAGATTTTTATTTTCAACAAGAACAAAGTATTTAATTAACTGTCATTTATGACAAGTTTGGCCCATGTTGGGTAAAGCCATTTGAACCACGTTCGAATATGTGGACTCGAAACACTTGTCTCTTAGGCAGAGAAGAACATACTCGGAGAGTATGTATGCCCAAATGATAGCTATAAAATATATAACTAGTGTTACATTTCCAGGACATAACTTCTTCTTGGCTGTTGAGTTCAACACCAAGTTCAAAGCACCTTTTTTTGTTTGTGTATAAACATGGGCGCCAGCTATCTATTCAAGGATGAATAAATAACGCACTTTGAGCAATGGCCACTAACTCAATGCCTAAATCCATGACTAGCTCAGCTATTTGTAATCACTAATAGATTATACTTAATTAGTGATTAAAAGAATTAATAAAAGAATTTGTTAAAAAGAATTGATAAAAAGAATTGACCGACAAATATAGTTTAATTTTAAAGATAATTTATTAACTAACATTTATTTACTAAATTTAAACATTTTATAATTCTAATAAAACACACGCATATTTTAAATTAACATTTCTAAATAGTTTAAACATTCCTATAGATTTAATAACAAAACACTCTAATTTAACTAATAAATATTGATATAATGACCACGCACATATTAACTCATGTACACACATAATAATGATAATAAAGGACGACATAGCATTTGAAATTTAATCACACATATCAATAGTTCATTTATGTATGATATAGAATTCATATAATTAGATTCTTGAAAGATTCATACGAATTAATGCAATGCAATGGCTATTACAGTATAGAATGAAATAAGCAAATGTTTTTACCTAGGCTTTTTTGAATGTTGATGTAGAATTTTGTTCTTTGGAGGCTGCTTTCGGTGAGGATATTTCCATTATAAATGCTTACCAGCTGGCTGGTATTTTTCCTTGACAAGTTTCCTTATTTTCATGATTATTACTATTGGAGACAAATAGATACTGACGGAGATTTTCTAAGATGTTAAGCTGACATTATTTCACGGGCAGATCTGCTGTTTTCTAGGACATCTGGGCTGGAGATAAACATGCATTCTCAAGATCTTCTCAACACTGCATTTTGTTTGTTAACTGCTCAATTAATTTCTGAACTGCACTACTCAATTACTTTGTGAACTGATTACTGTCCGATAAAAAAAAGGTCTATTTATACCTGCACCTTGTTGTCTTTCTGATATCTCCAGCAAAGATCTGTTGTCAAATTCCAATGATAATCATTTGATAAACATGTTTTGGAAGATTGCTTAATTAGTAATAGCCATGCAATAAAACGTGTTGTTTTATTTTATTAATAGCCATTGCCGTGGTTTTAATGATAATCTTCTTTTATTTCGCATACATTTTATTTATTTACCAATCGCACATATATACACACATATATTTTTAATACAATTTACTATTTAGTTTTAACATTATTTTTCTTTAATTAAACTTGAATGAAAAGAGATTTGTATGTTTTAACTTTTTAAATTATATTTTTACGAATACTAATAAAAACTCTTTAACGTTTAATTTTATGTTTTCTTTTATGAACGATTATTTTAATAATATAATTTTAGATAAAATTATATGTGCCTATATCAATATAGGTACAATATATATATATATATATGACATAAATAATTAATGGTATAAGCAATATTAAATTTTAAATTCTTTTAAAGCACTTTCAATTACGTAGTAATCCTCGTCAGCTTTAACTGAATTTCAATTTTTTTTTAACTTATATAATATTATGTATATTTCCATAAGCTATGTATGGACATATTTGGAACTTGCCTATTAATAACATCATCCTTATATTTATCAATCAAAATTGCCTCTAATTTTTCTCTTTTTATGATTCCTTTCTTCCAATAATAATTTTATTTCATTACTATTAAATGGAAACCTATAATTGCAAGTTTTTTCATGGTCAAAGAATACTGAAGCTGTATTACATTGACTATTTACATTATTTTTAATTTGATTATATAATAATTGATGCTCCTTCAATCTTTTTTCCACAGAACATCTTGATTCGCCAATATATGATTTTTGACATCCACATGAAATCTGATAAATTATATTACTTTTTTGCAACTTAGAAATTATATTCTTAGAACTATTAATCAATTGATTAACATTCGGAGGAACACAAAATAAAATATACTTTTCTTTAAATATATTCTTAATTAATTTAGATTGCATGTTATTTATAAATGGCACAGATATCCATTTTTTTATTATCTAAGATAATATTACAAACCCTCTTCTTATTATTAAATGAATTTACTGTATGCAAGATTTGGTTTTTATCATAACCAACCTTTAAAAGTTCATTAGAAAAGAATTCAATATTTAAAAATTTATCACTCTTATATTTACATAATTTATCATTGTGATGCAAAAATAATTTCAGACTTGCCATTTTATGTATTATTGGAACATGTGATTTAAAATGAATATATCCTCTTTCTCCAATAGGTTTAAAAATTAATTTACGATTTAAATCAGTAGCATCTCTAAATATTTGTAAATCCAAAAATTTTATTTTTCCATTCTGTTCATTCTCAATAGTTCATTTTAAATTGTTTAAATTATTCAGATTATATAAAAGAACATCAATAATGTCTTTTACATATATATATATATATATATATATATATATAAAAGACATTATTGATATATATATATATATATATATATATATATATATGAAGATGCCATCGTCAAATGATAAAGCATTTCATATTTTCTCTTTAATTAATGTGATGTAGAATTAAGTTTTCAATCTTAAAATTATAAATTATGTAATATTTATTTCTGCATAAATTATATTATACAAGTCCTATATACCTATTGCATTTCATATTACCATGTTCTATGACAGCTAGATAATTTGTACTATGTAAAATTATTTTAAATTGGACAACAAATATGAATTAGATTAACTATTTTACAATTTAATACTTATTATAAAATAATTGTTTGTGGTTTGTTCATATTATCACTAACTTTACTTACTGATACAATGCTTGAAATTATTTATTAGTATCTCTACATATTGATATACCACACCATAGCTCTCTTTCATGGGTTATTAAGACCCAAATTAAAATTTGTTATATACTTTAATATGATCAATATTCTTCTATACATACCATACAAAATTTAATATTTCTAATATAGGTTATTAAAGTCAGGTGTTGTGCTTGGACTAGTGACAGGGTCTACAGATGGCACATAATGCAATGACCTTTAGAAATGAAAACCAACTATTAACTTCAAATAATAGTCCCAAACAAGAACTTTTGCACCTTGTATAGTAGGATGTTGATTTCTCAATTGCTAGGTACTGTTTCTGGTACAAACAATCATTTTTATCTCCTCTTTTTCCATCTTCGATTCCTTGTTATTGTAAGTCCCATCATTGCGAGCCTCACATGACAGAGGACATCTTTTTATAATAACTATGACAATAATAATGTGTGTTTGTGCACAAAATTTCCATCCTTTAACTGCACACACAGCATTTCTGACTTTTTATTGTTTGTTTGTTTTTAAAGTTAAAATCCTTAAAAATTAAGAGAGAAATCATGGAGATAATCTCAGATGAATGACAGTTCTTAATTGTGATAGTGTTATCTTTGTGTAAGGGAGTACAATCATTGTATTGATTTGGAACTACATTTAAATGATACATGAGTTTCAGTTGAAAAAGATTGTATGTTTAGGTGGAAAAACTTAGAAATATGGTCAAAAAAATAGCTTATCTCACAAAATATGGCTAGCTTATTATGGTAGTACTCTTTTTAGCAGTTGAAATATTAAAAATAATAGGAATAATATCAATAGTAGTAATGTAAAATGGCATTGGAAGTGCTAAAGGTAATTAGCATATATATATATTGTAACGAGCACATATGCCATTACATTTTTTTTAAAAAAAATTAAACATAAAAAATAAAAGTTCGCAAATAAAAACTTTTTTTTTTTTAAAAAATTAAAAATTGAAAATTAAAAATCATCTAAACTCTAATATATAACATCGCAAGGATGAAAAATTATTAAACAAAAACTTTATTAAGAAGAAAAAAAGTATTTTAAAACTAAATTTTCAGTAAAGATTTAAAGATAAAATATATCTTAAGTTTGTACAATAAATTAATTAATGTTATTGTAAAATGGAAATGATTATTTTAATTAGTCCAAGTGAACTAGCCCTTGGGCATTTCAAAATATATAAGAAAAGGTCAGATAAAAGAAAAAACAATAGAAACTAATAGCCAATAAAAGAAATCCCTCAGGAAATGGACCAGAATGAAAAGATCATCATTGTCATGACATAATGTCCACTGGATCCAAAAGTTTATTATAAAAGGAAAGAGATGTGAATTAGAGAGGTTAAGTTGGAGAAAGTTGGAGAAGAAGGGATTGAAAGATGCACTTTCAATTCCTTCATTTCTTGAAAAATGAAACATTGTTTTCCTATATTGTGGACCACAGAACATCAGGGCCCAGAAAAATACCATCTACCATAAAGGACAAATGGCTAATTGGATACCAATCTCTTCAGCATGGCATGGGAATACATGTTCAAAATTACAAGCAACTACAAAATATGGACCTTTTAAAACCGTAAAAACTTTAAAAATTCATGAACACTAAATATAAAACTTTCCCAGTATTTAAATTATAGCAATAGTATTTCCTATCTGACCAAACTAAATTATTTATTAATTATTTTGATTGAATGTATTATTTGTTTGTTAAATCATTTCTATTTTTTTTTCTATTAACATTTATTGTATAAATTATTTAAATGCATTAAATTTAAGTTGGGTATAGATGCTTGCATAGATTTGTTTATGTTTAATTATGTTTTTGTTTCATATTCGATTAAAATATATAGACATTCGGTAAATAATGATACCTTAAGGTGAGTATCTAAAATGTATTTATTCGGATGTATTTTAAGTTATTGGTGTCAATGCAGCATCTTATGATGAATGCCATTGGGTTTCATGTAATGTTCCCTCTGCAATTCCATCAATGATTTTATATTTTGATTGTTTATGTTTATTTTGAAATGTTTTTAACCATGCAATCTATGTAGCCGATCTATACTCAACATTATAAAACAAACTATTATAAAATTCATCTGTGCAAGATTATATAAATGTTAAATTCAAGTCAGGTATGAATGGGTAAATAGATTTTTAAAGTTATATTAATCAATTAAGGGAGGGTTAATCTTGGGTTATTTGTTTCGTAGTTAAATTGGGTCAATGGATTGGATATATTGGTGTAATTAGTAGATGTAGTATGAGATTCACTATGTGCAGGATTGCATATTATGCCGCACACCCTTTTTTGCATATGGAAGGGGATAGTAAGACAGAAAACGACGTCCCTTCCTATGAAATTTTTTTATTGTTCTTACCAGACAGTGGGCGTGAGTCAATGTCTTCTTAACCATGCTGTTCAGATGTACATTCCTGACAGTATGGTATTTTGTGCTGTTGTATTCATCTGCATTGAATACTTCGATATATCAGATGGATTGACATTGGTTTGGCTGTGAACTTTTGGCCTAAGGTTAAATAAGGGATAGAATATTTTCTTTCAAATGCAATCTATGTAGTCTATTCATACTCAACACTCTAATAAATATTAATCTCATCTGTGCAAACTTTTAAAATAAAATAAAAACAGTTAAATTGTAAATTAAAATCTAAAGTAAAATAAGTTATAATGTTTGTTAAAAAAATAGAAGTTAGTCTAAAATAATAATGCAAAATTTTATATATATTAAATAAATTTTTGTGTGTGTTATTACTGGCAGTGGCTTACTTTATTTTTTTTTAATATTGAAAATATTTTTAGATAAGAATTCATATTTTATAAATCTCTGAATCTCTCTGAGCTAGTGACTGGAGCTAATGGTATAAATAATAAATAAAAGTTGGATCTTTAACAGCACATATCTGCCTACTCTATAAATTTTCCAGGTTCAAATGGACTGGTGGTACCCTGTAGTGCAGATATGTTAAGACTGGAGCTTCCAAATCTTTTTGGACCATTATAATATATATATATATATATTTTATACATATATATATATATATATAAGTGCATGAAATGTGAGAACTTTTGTTGAAACAATATCTTCAAGACCAGAACAGAGAACTGCATCTGTGGCTAAAGAACTCAAGAATTAATATAGTCTCTTTTAGTGAAACATGTCTCTCTAAAGAATAAAGTTTATTAGAATAGATAGATGGACATAAGTATTTTTAGACAGGCAAACTATTCAGTGAAAGAAGAATTCATGGAGTTGGATTTCCTGTATAACTAATTTAGCATCTACTTTTATTGAAATTCCTCATTTTATCAATAAAAGCTATTGATCTTAAACTTGTCTTGCATTATGGTGCTAGAGCTCATTTTATAAGTGACTATGCTCCAACCTTCCCATTAAAAGTTCATTTTCTTCTTCTTGATGAGTTCATTGCATAAATTGACTAATGCATATTTAATTTAATGATGATTTTAAGCACCTATTAAACAATTTGAAATATCCAAGATTCCTCAAAAGCTGGTTTTTAAAATTAATTATTTTGACAAGGATAGTTAAAAATAATAATTTAAAAGATAGAGGTTCTTCGATCAATTTTGATCTGAATAAAGCAAAATAAAATTTCAGTTTAATCATTTGAATAGTTTAACATGCCATATAGTTCTTAAATATCACTTGATTGTTTAAGAATGTCTTGTGATTAGCACATCTATTTTTTAAATAATAATTGAACAGTTCTCTAGCTGACATATTTAATATTTTACAGTAAGAAAATGGACTACTTCTTACTATATCTTAGATCTTTATATTTATTAGAGTTATTGAGAACAGTAAGAGTCAGAAAGCAAACTTAAACCAGCCTATTTATTTTAATGTAAATTTATTTTTAAATAATTAATATTAAGTTTATGAAGGAAAGATATCTAACTCATTTCTAAAACTCTATAATAAATAAAAACATGTCATATATATAATGTTAAATAATATTTTAATACTGAATGTAAAATTAACCAGTCTATTTTTTAAATAATAATTTAACTGTTTTCTAGATGCCATGTTCAATAACTTTTGCAGTAAAAAAATGGGCAACTTATTACTATATTTTAGATCAATTTATTAAGAGTTATCTAGAGCAATAACATGCAGAGAGAAAACTCTAAATAACAAGATCTAAAATATGATAAGAAGTGGTCCATTTTCTATTGTAATAAGTTAATGAACATGGCAACTAGAGGGCAGTTCAATTATTATTATAAAAAATAGACTTGGTAAATTTCACTCAACATTATATTTATTCAATATTAAAATATCATTTAACATTATATACATAGATATACTAATAATTTTAATCACACACTAACGATTTTTACTGTCTATATATATATAATATTTAAATACATGTATAGTATTTATATTTTAAGCTAGATATAATTCGAGGGGTTTTGAACCCAAACTTTCAAGCTTCCTTCAGTCATACAACTGATACACATGACCACATAAAAAATGTAAAGATTTGCTATCTTAATATAAAATTGAGTCTGATTGCATATATGAGTGGGATATAATGATCCAGACCAAATGATGAGAACTGGTTCAACACAAAATACATGTATTAGATATCATTTATCTGTTTCACATGTATGTGGTCATGTGTATTGGTTGCATAAGATGGAATGGATGTCTGAATGAAACTTGAAAGTCTGGTTTAAAATTCCCTTATATATATATATGAAAAAACAAATACAAGTTAATCACGTAACCTGCTATCACTTGTTATTTATGTCCAAAAGATGGCGCTATACCAAAACCACCGAACAAGTGTAAGATTTGTTTTACATAAACGAAAAAAGAGTCAGAAATTAACTACCTCTTTCATTTGCTCACTCCCAGATCAGCTGATTTCAAGCTGGTTTGCTATCCTCAGTGGGAGATAGAGTATAGAAACTAGATCTAAAACACTGACTCTCAAGTGTTTATGCAAAACGTTTCTATCAGATTGCAAGCGTGAATTTTTCAGACCGGAAAAGTCTTCAAACCCAGCCTAGCAAGCTAGATATTTATATGGGTCTGATCTCAGTTCAGAATCACCATATAATAAAAGTCTCTGCAATATATATCATTGCAAGAAAACTCTAAAGGTACATTTATGAAAAAACAAATACAAGTTAATCACGTAACCTGCTATCACTTGTTATTTATGTCCAAAAGATGGCGCTATACCAAAACCGCCGAACAAGTGTAAGATTTGTTTTACATAAACGAAAAAAGAGTCAGAAATTAACTACCTCTTTCATTTGCTCACTCCCAGATCAGCTGATTTCAAGCTGGTTTGCTATCCTCAGTGGGAGATAGAGTATAGAAACTAGATCTAAAACACTGACTCTCAAGTGTTTATGCAAAACGTTTCTATCAGATTGCAAGCGTGAATTTTTCAGACCGGAAAAGTCTTCAACCCAGCCTAGCAAGCTAGATATTTATATGGGTCTGATCTCAGTTCAGAATCACCATATAATAAAAGTCTCTGCAATATATATCATTGCAAGAAAACTCTAAAGGTACATTTATGAAAAAACAAATACAAGTTAATCACGTAACCTGCTATCACTTGTTATTTATGTCCAAAAGATGGCGCTATACCAAAACCGCCGAACAAGTGTAAGATTTGTTTTACATAAACGAAAAAAGAGTCAGAAATTAACTACCTCTTTCATTTGCTCACTCCCAGATCAGCTGATTTCAAGCTGGTTTGCTATCCTCAGTGGGAGATAGAGTATAGAAACTAGATCTAAAACACTGACTCTCAAGTGTTTATGCAAAACGTTTCTATCAGATTGCAAGCGTGAATTTTTCAGACCGGAAAAGTCTTCAAACCCAGCCTAGCAAGCTAGATATTTATATGGGTCTGATCTCAGTTCAGAATCACCATATAATAAAAGTCTCTGCAATATATATCATTGCAAGAAAACTCTAAAGGTACATTTATGAAAAAACAAATACAAGTTAATCACGTAACCTGCTATCACTTGTTATTTATGTCCAAAAGATGGCGCTATACCAAAACCGCCAAACAAGTGTAAGATTTGTTTTACATAAACGAAAAAAGAGTCAGAAATTAACTACCTCTTTCATTTGCTCACTCCCAGATCAGCTGATTTCAAGCTGGTTTGCTATCCTCAGTGGGAGATAGAGTATAGAAACTAGATCTAAAACACTGACTCTCAAGTGTTTATGCAAAACGTTTCTATCAGATTGCAAGCGTGAATTTTTCAGACCGGAAAAGTCTTCAAACCCAGCCTAGCAAGCTAGATATTTATATGGGTCTGATCTCAGTTCAGAATCACCATATAATAAAAGTCTCTGCAATATATATCATTGCAAGAAAACTCTAAAGGTACATTTATGAAAAAACAAATACAAGTTAATCACGTAACCTGCTATCACTTGTTATTTATGTCCAAAAGATGGCGCTATACCAAAACCGCCGAACAAGTGTAAGATTTGTTTTACATAAACGAAAAAAGAGTCAGAAATTAACTACCTCTTTCATTTGCTCACTCCCAGATCAGCTGATTTCAAGCTGGTTTGCTATCCTCAGTGGGAGATAGAGTATAGAAACTAGATCTAAAACACTGACTCTCAAGTGTTTATGCAAAACGTTTCTATCAGATTGCAAGCGTGAATTTTTCAGACCGGAAAAGTCTTCAAACCCAGCCTAGCAAGCTAGATATTTATATGGGTCTGATCTCAGTTCAGAATCACCATATAATAAAAGTCTCTGCAATATATATCATTGCAAGAAAACTCTAAAGGTACATTTATGAAAAAACAAATACAAGTTAATCACGTAACCTGCTATCACTTGTTATTTATGTCCAAAAGATGGCGCTATACCAAAACCGCCGAACAAGTGTAAGATTTGTTTTACATAAACGAAAAAAGAGTCAGAAATTAACTACCTCTTTCATTTGCTCACTCCCAGATCAGCTGATTTCAAGCTGGTTTGCTATCCTCAGTGGGAGATAGAGTATAGAAACTAGATCTAAAACACTGACTCTCAAGTGTTTATGCAAAACGTTTCTATCAGATTGCAAGCGTGAATTTTTCAGACCGGAAAAGTCTTCAAACCCAGCCTAGCAAGCTAGATATTTATATGGGTCTGATCTCAGTTCAGAATCACCATATAATAAAAGTCTCTGCAATATATATCATTGCAAGAAAACTCTAAAGGTACATTTATGAAAAAACAAATACAAGTTAATCACGTAACCTGCTATCACTTGTTATTTATGTCCAAAAGATGGCGCTATACCAAAACCGCCGAACAAGTGTAAGATTTGTTTTACATAAACGGTTTTGGTATAGCGCCATCTTTTGGACATAAATAACAAGTGATAGCAGGTTACGTGATTAACTTGTATTTGTTTTTTCATAAATGTACCTTTAGACTTTTCTTGCAATGATATATATTGCAGAGACTTTTATTATATGGTGATTCTGAACTGAGATCAGACCCATATAAATATCTAGCTTGCTAGGCTGGGTTTGAAGACTTTTCCGGTCTGAAAAATTCACGCTTGCAATCTGATAGAAACGTTTTGCATAAACACTTGAGAGTCAGTGTTTTAGATCTAGTTTCTATACTCTATCTCCCACTGAGGATAGCAAACCAGCTTGAAATCAGCTGATCTGGGAGTGAGCAAATGAAAGAGGTAGTTAATTTCTGACTCTTTTTTCGTTTATGTAAAACAAATCTTACACTTGTTCGGCGGTTTTGGTATAGCGCCATCTTTTGGACATAAATAACAAGTGATAGCAGGTTACGTGATTAACTTGTATTTGTTTTTTCATAAATGTACCTTTAGAGTTTTCTTGCAATGATATATATTGCAGAGACTTTTATTATATGGTGATTCTGAACTGAGATCAGACCCATATAAATATCTAGCTTGCTAGGCTGGGTTTGAAGACTTTTCCGGTCTGAAAAATTCATGCTTGCAATCTGATAGAAACGTTTTGCATAAACACTTGAGAGTCAGTGTTTTAGATCTAGTTTCTATACTCTATCTCCCACTGAGGATAGCAAACCAGCTTGAAATCAGCTGATCTGGGAGTGAGCAAATGAAAGAGGTAGTTAATTTCTGACTCTTTTTTCGTTTATGTAAAACAAATCTTACACTTGTTCGGCGGTTTTGGTATAGCGCCATCTTTTGGACATATATATATATATATATATAACAAACTAACCAAAGGAAATACATATATAAACAAAAAAAGACTTATAAATCCAAAAAATAATATTATATTTCAACCAGAGGACTGGTTCTCATCAGAAAGAAAAAATACACAGTAAAATGGCAATAATCAAAAATTACAGATTTGATAAAAGATTAAAAATTTAACAAAAACCCCCCTGATTGGTCACAAAATCTAACACAGAATATCTACCCAATCAATGACAAAATTCAAACAAAATTCAAACAAAACAAAAAAAACTACATTTCCTCCTAATCAAGCTTAAATTCTATTTAAATTGAAATAAAAATAAAAATAAATAAATAAAAAATAAAAAATCCAAAATTAAAATATACTTATGTGCATACATACAAAAATTAGATTATGCTGACATACAAAAAATAGCTGTGCTCACATTAATCTTCATTAAAAACTAAAATACTTATACATTTTAATCAAAAATTATAGTTAGTGCAAAGTACAATAATTTATAAAAATTAATTATTTATCTATATACCCATTAAACACAGATATTAAACAACCGTATAACCAATCTTTACAAATCTGTAATTTTTGATTATCGCCATTTTACTGTGTATTTTTTTCTTTCTGATGAAAACCAGTCCTCTGGTTGAAATATAATATTATTTTTTGGATTTATAAGTCTTTTTTTGTTTATATATATATATATATATGAAAGCAGTCTAAGTGCTTATCTACATGAAGAATCATCAATCTATTATTAAGGAACCTTTACTAGTTTTCTGCCAAATTACATATATATATATATTGGTTCTAAATATATTGAACAACTTCTATCATTTAGATAAATTATTAAATATTTGTAGAAAAAATTAAAATCTATTTATATCCTACAAAATACATTTTATTGTTCATAACAATACATATGTTATTATAGAACATATTGTTTCAAATGATATTTTATTTTTATATTATTAAGCACTGCTGGCCAGAAAAATGACAATCTATCATAGGAACTGATCAGTGACATTTAGAATCATAAATACCAAATTTAATATGATAGTTTTAACAACTAGGCTTGCCAGAAATAATCTGTAAAACATTCTATATATTTGATGTAAGATTTACTGACCTTTTTTATTACAATCTTTTAAGGACAAGATTAAGGAGTAGTTTCCAAACTTATATATTATAACAGAAATAACCTTTCTACGCATCACTTCCAAAACCACTCACCATTATTATCAAAGAAAGTTTTCATGAGATTGAGGTCTCAGATTAAAAAGTTTTATAATCAGAGATTTTTTGACAATTTTTTTTTAAATGTGGTTTTCATAAAAGGTAACTTCTGCATTGTCAAATAATATTTTATGACTTGTATATAGTTCATGAATATACAAAGCTGTGTTATAATACCTATTTTTAATTCTACTTTTGTGAACTTTAACTCTTTTATTAAGCTTTAATTTACTTTGACTTATATAAATTTTAAGATAATCACAAGAATCTTATAAACTATACCAATAGATGTATTTTTATATTGGACTAATTCCATCATCTAATATGTGTGTTGGATGTCTTTAGAAAAGTTTAATTTTATTTAAATATTCAAAATGCATTCAACTGTTAGTAATATCACAGCAAACAGGTTAGTATATGCACCAACTGTTAGTATTATCACAGCAAACAGGTTAGTATATGCACAATGTTTCAAGAGGTATTTTTCTCTCCTCTTCATCAGGTGTTGCTGGCCTGACCAGTGACAGTACTAGCTTGGGATTCAAACCTGAATCCTTAGATTCTTAATTATTGAATTTTAAGGTTCAGTTAGTTACAGCATTACCTTAAAATTCAATAATCAAGAATCTAAGGACCCAGTTTCAAATCCCATGCTAGTACTGTCACCGGTCAGGCCAGCAACACCTGAAGAAGAGAGGAGAAAAATACCTCTTGAAACATTGTGCATAGACTAACCAGTTTGCTATGATATTACTAACAGTTGTTTGCTGTGATATTACTAACAGTTGAATGCATTTGGAATATTTAAATAAAATTAAACTTTTCTAAAGACATTTAACACACATATAAGATGATGGAAATAGTCCAATATAAAAATACAGCTAGAATACCATCATCACAAATCTTCAGAAAAACTGATTTTCTATCCATTGAAAGTTTTGAACTATTTAATAATGAATTTAAATCAATGCCTTTCTTTCAAGCAACTTTTATATTATCCAATAAAATGGCTATTTTTATAAACCAATCTACAAATTGATGACTTAAATGACAAAAAAATATATACTCTTTATTCACATTAACATTAAAATTTTTATTAGTATCAGTTTAATAGATATTTTTATTAAATATAATTTTACTAATAAATTCATTATTATTAATAATCAAATATAATCAGAAACAAATTGATTTCTTTGAATATAAAAATTACTTTCAAAATTAATAAATTTTAATACCTATAACAAAAATTCCATAAAATTCTTTTTTATTACTAAAAGGTTGCTATCTGTTAGGACTCATTATATTTCTTAAATTTTTATTTTTAATAAAGTTTTGTAAAATATAGTATCAGCAATCTTATCAATACTTAAATCTAAAAATTTTAATTTAGCAAACGCAAAAGTATTCCCCTTAGTAATAAATTTAATATTAGAATCAAAACCATTCACTCTATCAAACACTTTTTCAATTTATCATTCTAAATAGCAAATAAACAACCATCAAGATATCTAATAGATAATTTTAAAAAAACAAAACAAAACAAAAAATGATTATATTCTCTAAAATCAATATAGATAGAGCACATCAAAGAAGAAATAACAACCAATAACATATCATTCTTTAATCTTATAAAACACATTATTATACCTAAAATACATTGAGTTTTTTAATAATAAAAACAAATTTTGAAGAACTTTAATCTTATCTTTATAAAAATATTCTTATTTTCCTAAAACAGAGATAAATGTCAGTAATTCTTTTTAATTTAATAACTATTTATTACATACTGTTTGTTTTGTATTACTTCCATATGCTACCTTACAAATTGCTTTTTACCTATTTATTTTAATTATGTAATAATTTGATTTTACATTTACATGTGAAAGTTTTTTATTCTTCATAAAATATAAACCAAATAATTATTTATGAATATGATTATTTTACATGCTATTATTTTATTTCGTTGACAACTTATATGCACACATATGAATGATATTAGTTTCCGTTTATTCAAATATTTATACATCTATGTGAAATATTTACTGCTATGAACATTTAATTAAATTACATTTTATACTGAAATCTATATCTATTTATAATGTTTTAAAGTTACTTTTATTTTTGCAGTAAATACTTTTCCTCTTTAAATATCTGCAAAAATAAATATTATTTTCTATATTTAAAATTAAATATGTTTATTTTAATTGTTTAAAAAAATTAGTATAAATTTATAAAAAAAATTAGAGTAAATTAAAAAATATTATCATCATCATCATCATATCATTATCATTATTATTATTATTATTATCATCTTCATCACCACCATCAACATGATCATCATAATCATCATCACCATCATCATTATTATCATCTTCATCATCATCATTATTATCATCATACTTATCATTATTATTCTTATTATTATTATTACCATGTCATCACTATCATTATTATTATCATCATCATCATTATTATTATCTTCATCATCATCATTATTACTATTACTATTATCATTATCATGTCATCACCATCATTATTATTATCATCTTCATCATCATTATTATCATAATCATCATTATTATCATCATCATCATTATTATTATGTTATCATTATCATTATTATTATCATCATTATTGTTGTTGTTGTTATGATGATGATAATGATATTGATTTGAGGGGAAAAGGTGAACTTGCTTCCAATTTCTCAAATATAAAATAGTATTTTATTCTGAAATGGACAAAAATTAAGCAATAACATATATAAAATAGTATTTTATTCTGAAATGGACAAAAATTAAGCAATAACATATAATGTTAATTTATCGTAGCAAAACAACAGATAATAGAAGTAAAATGAAATGCCAATATGCAACAGTCTGTGAAATGTTTTATAATCCAGATATAATCTACAAAGAAATTTTATTTTCAAAGAATATGTCAGATATATAACCATACTAATAAAATACGAAATGAGTCATTTTAGTTTCCTAAGTAAGAAAATAAGAAGATACAAATAATTTTGATTTGAATTTTTTTAGCAAAGATAATATCTTAATCAAAAATATTCAAAATTAAATAAGGTTTTTATATAGTTAATATGTATTATTTTTTCTCTTAAAATTCTAGGGTAACTAAAAGTTGAAAAAATTAGTAAAGAGAATTAAAAAATACAACATAATGGAGTATATACAGTAAAATAACAAATAAATAAAATTAAAATAGCATAGAATAAATTGATAAGCATAATATATTTAATGAAAATAATACCCATAATTAAAAACAAAAGCACTTATTCAGTATCTTATCTATTGTAATTTATGGTTGTTAAACATAGATTCCAAATCATACAATTAAATAGCAAGTGACTTAAAAAAAGGATAATAGTAAAATGGATTTGAACCTAGACCATTTGTAAACTATATTCTAAAAGATAAGAGGCACTTTTGGAAAAGATCTACTTTGAGATAATGATCTAATATACTGTTGATAAGTAAATAATAAAAACTGTGTACCCTTAGTGTTTAGTATATTTTTTGCTATGTTCATACTCTAGAATTTGATTCTGGGTTGAATGAACTTTGAATTAGGATTTTTTTCAAGTAGAAAGTCAATAGGAATATTAGTGATTAGTAAATAATAATTAAAATATTCTTGGTTAGATACACATTTATCTAAAGATAAAGATCCTACATAAGTATTGATATACTATCTGTAATAATAAAAATTACTTTCATAATATGATTCAGCCTTTCTCCAAATGAAGGAATAATGTCATACATCTATGAGTGTATAATTATTGCATTATTCATTTGAAAATGTGTTTTATAGTGTTATTTTACTATATTCTAAAAGTTTGCATTTTTCCAGACTTTTAGATAGGTAGTGTACTTATTAGTTAAACATTATTTTATTGGTAATACTAAATGAGCTTGTTTGATTTAAAGTTAATAAAAGATCTATTACAGATTACTTATTATATTCATGATTACTTAAAAATATTTTGTATATTTAAATTAAGACTGCATTTGAAATTGAAGAGAGGATACATTATTATTTTTGTGAGACAGACTTTTTTTTCCTGTAGTGTTTCCATTTTAGCAATCCTGCTTGTGTTAATGACTGATGTAGATGTGGTAACAGCCTGTATACCATTTACAGGAGTTAATGAAATCTGTCCATGTCTACATCGTTATTTGAGTCACCATTGAAACTGAATTGATTGCCCAACTTTGTATTTTTTTTGTTTAAACATCCTATCACTATTATAGCTTTCAAGTCCTTTCTGCTTCTCAATTCTGAATAAGTATGAATTTTATTTATTCAAGCTATAGTTTTGACTCCAATTTGTTTGACCTATAATGCCATTATAGTTTCTGCATCTGGAATAAATGTCATCTAATGATGAATAAGGAATAAATGATAAAGTAAATAAGATGATACTAGAAGACATTTAAAAAATTCGGTGTGCCTATAAAACCTATAATTGCACCCTCTATATATATATATTAATGTAAATAATTCTTATATAAGGTTTAAATATAAAATTTTAATAATAAAATTGTACCGAGTATATTTTTCAACCTTTTCACTATATATATATATATATATATAAACATTACAAGCATAAAGCTAAATTAGTCAATATAAAATCAAAGCTACTCCAAATCTAAAATTAAACCAGACCACCATAAAAATAATATTAAAACACAACCTAAGGTTTCACTGCTACAAGCAGACTTCTCAAGTGTAAATAACTACAAAAAAAAACCAAAACTACACAATATATATACAATTAAAAACTACCCACAAAACCATTCACTTCCCATCCACCCTTAATATTAAAAGAACTCTTAAATAAGTTAATTGCTTCAGAATAATAAATTTTCAATAATAAAGACTCTTTAATTCTTCTTTTGATTTCATTTCTCTCAAAGAAGACAACCTTAGCTTCATCAAAATCAATAGTGTGGCCTGTATCTTTTTCATGGACATACAAAGCAGAACTAAGATATCTATTTTTAACTCTACTTTTATGAACCTTTATTCTTTCATTTAAACTCAAACTACTCTGGCCTATGTAAACCTTCTTACTAAATAAACAAGGAATAGAATATACTACACCAGGAATAGTCTTTCTATCAAAAACTTCTTTTGTATTATTTAATAAATTATTCAATGTAACACCCCTTTTCCAAGCAATTTTCTTATTTCCAAACAATTTACTATTTCTACATACAATTTTATAAGAAGACAATTTAAATGGCAAAGAAATAAAATCATATTTTTCTTTAATCTTTACATCCTTACAAATATTACTATTAAATAAAATACTTTTAACAAATTTATCAGAGTATCCAACACTCAAATAATCTTTATAAAATTGATATTTCTGAAACAAAGCTACCCCACTAGATTTAATTTAATATTCCTATGACAATAATTCCTTAAAGCAGCTACTTTATGAGATACAGACTGATAGCTATCAGGTTTAATTATAGATCTTAATTCTTTACTTTTAACTAAATGACTGCACAATAAACAATTAGTTTCTATATTTCTAATCACCAAAAGATCTAAAAATTTAACTTACCAAAATCTAACCCCCCTCCTTCTAACACAAATTTTATAGAAGGATCAAAACAATTAAACTCATTTACAAATTCCTTCAATTTATCATTCTCAACTACAAATAAACAATCATCAACATATCTGACAAATAATTTTACATATAAACATTCTTTTTAATAATAATTTCCTCTTCCATAAAACTAATATAAACTGAACATACTAAAGGAGAAATAATATAACCTATTATCCACACTTCCTCAATCTTATAAAATTACCTTTATAAGTAAAATACATAGAATCTTCGAATAACAAAAGCAAATCTTTAATTACCTTAATTTTATTTTTTGATAAAGAACTTTTCTTAATCAATACAAACAAAAGAACATCAATACTGCTTAGCCTATTAACAGACTGATACATATTTTCAATATCTAAACTTCAAAATACCAAATTACTTTCCATTTTAAAATTATTAATCTTATCAAAAGCCTCAAAAGAAGAAGAAACTGTGTACTGACCAAAATCAACAAATTGTTTTAAAAAATTATTCAAGAATCTAGAAATACCCTCTACAACACTACCTGTAAAATCAAAAATAAATCTTAAAGGAAAACCATCTTTATGAGTTTTAATATTCACAAACATCTTAGCCTATGTAAAATCATTAGGATAGCATTTTAAATAATCTACTCTATTAAAAATTTTTAAATTAACCATTTTCTTCATAATATCTATCAATTTTCTTTTAATCAAATTACCTGGATTTTTATCTAACAACATATATTTACCATTATTTAATTCTCTATCTATTTTCTCTTTGAATTCATCTCCTTTCATAATAACAAACCTACCAGTTTGGTCTTCACGAGAAATGATTACATCATTAGCAATTAACCTATTTTTAAGATGTTTAATCTCAGCAGGATTAATAACAAATTTTTCTTTCCTTTTTAAACTTTTATTCAAAATCGATTGAATACCAAGTTTCTGCTCATCACTCAAATTACTAGATTCAATAGACGAAATTGTATCAAAAACTATATTTTTTGAATGAAATGGAACAAAATTAGGGCCTTTACCAAGAATATCTAATTCTCTATCATTTAACTTCAAATCCGAAAGATTAACAACTCTATCCTCAGAAACCTTATTCTCATACCCTTTATCACTACAATAAACTTTATTAACTTTCCCAAACAACCACTTTAATTTTCTTTCATATTTTTTACAATAGAAATTTGACCTATTCTGTCTAAATTGTCTCATAAAAAAATTCAAAATTGAATAATTAAAATCTTGCCTCCTTTCTAAATAATATCTATTCCTTTTATATAGATAAATAAATTTGTAAAATCGAACAAAAGTATCTTTTAAAAAAACTATTCAATATATATGTTTGTAACTTAAAAACTAAATTTTTATTTTGAAGCAACTTTTTATTTCTACTAAAATTAATAACACAGCACCTAGGAAAAACACTAAATTCCCTACATTTTTTAAGAAAATAAATCTGCCATCGTAAAGACCTCTATCCTATCACTCAATTTAGACAAATTTTTAATCCTTCTAATATCATTAAATGGAAAATTATTAAAAACTAAACTCCACAAACCCATACTAAAAACCCAAATTACCAATACTCTTATAAATTAAAACACAGTAAAACCTACACACACTCCTATATATATAACTAAATAAATACAAATATACTCTTTCAACCCAAACTCACACAACAAGCATAATATACATAAATGACATTCAAATATATCAATAATTAAAAACAAAAAATATATATATCAATAATAAAATGTCAATAATAAATATCAATAATAAAAATCAATAATAATAAAAAAATCTTTACACTACATCAGCAAAACTACTCTTAAATTTAAAAAAACTCATTAAAATGTAAACATTACAAGCATAAAGCTAAACTAGTCAATATAAAATCAAAACTACCCCAAATCTAAAATTAAACCAGACCAGCATAAAAATAATATTAAAACACAACCTAAGGTTTCACTGCTACAAGCAGACTTCTCAAGTGTAAAGAACTACAAAAAAAACTACACAATATATATACTATTAAAAACTACCCACAAAACCATTCACTTCCCATCCATTCTTAATATTAAAAGAACTCTTAAATAAGTTAATTGCTTCAGAATAATAAATTTTCAATAATAAAGACTCTTTAATTCTACTTTTGATTTCATTTCTCTCAAAGAAGACAACCTTACCTTCATCAAAATCAATAGTGTGGCCTGTATCTTTTTCATGGACATACAAAGCAGAACTAAGATATCTATTTTTAACTCTACTTTTATAAACCTTTATTCTTTCATTTAAACTCAAACTACTCTGACCTATGTAAACCTTCTTACAAATAAACAAGGAATAAAATATACTACACCAGGAATAATCTTTCTATCAAAAACTTCTTTTGTATTATTTAATAAATTATTCAATGTAACACCCCTTTTCCAAGCAATTTTCTTATTTCCAAACAATTTACTATTTCTACACACAATTTTATAAGAAGACAATTTAAATGGCAAAGGAATAAAATCATATTTTTCTTTAACCTTTATATCCTTACAAATATTACTATTAAATAAAATACTTTTAACAAATTTATCAGAGTATCCAACACTCAAATAATCTTTATAAAATTGATATTTCTGAAACAAAGCTACCCCACTAGAATTATTTAATTTAATATTCCTATGACAATAATTCATTAAAGCAGCCTCTTTATGAGATACAGACTGATAGCTATCAGGTTTAATTATAGATCTTAATTCTTTACTTTTAACTAAATGACTGCACAATAAACAATTAGTTTCTATATTTCTAATCACCAAAAGATCTAAAAAATTTAACTTACCAAAATCTAACCCCCCCTCCTTCTAACACAAATTTTATAGAAAATGTTGATTAGAAATATAGAAACTAATTGTTTATTGTGCAGTCATTTAGTTAAAAGTAAAGAATTAAGATCTATAATTAAACCTGATAGCTATCAGTCTGTATCTCATAAAGTAGCTGCTTTAAGGAATTATTGTCATAAGAATATTATTAAATAATTCTAGTGGGGTAGCTTTGTTTCAGAAATATCAATTTTATAAAGATTATTTGAGTGTTGGATACTCTGATAAATTTGTTAAAAGTATTTTATTTAATAGTAATATTTGTAAGGATGTAAAGATTAAAGAAAAATATGATTTTATTTCTTTGCCATTTAAATTGTCTTCTTATAAAATTGTGTGTAGAAATAGTAAATTGTTTGGAAATAAGAAAATTGCTTGGAAAAGGGGTGTTACATTGAATAATTTATTAAATAATACAAAAGAAGTTTTTGATAGAAAGACTCTTCCTGGTGTAGTATATTTTATTCCTTGTTTATTTTGTAAGAAGGTTTACATAGGTCAGAGTAGTTTGAGTTTAAATGAAAGAATAAAGGTTCATAAAAGTAGAGTTAAAAATAGATATCTTAGTTCTGCTTTGTATGTCCATAAAAAAGATACAGGCCACACTATTGATTTTGATGAAGGTAAGGTTGTCTTCCTTGAGAGAAATGAAATCAAAAGTAGAATTAAAGAGTCTTTATTATTGAAAATTTATTATTCTGAAGCAATTAACTTATTTAAGAGTTCTTTTAATATTAAGAATGGATGGGAAGTGAATGGTTTTGTGGGTAGTTTTTAATAGTATATATATTGTGTAGTTTTTTTTTATAGTTCTTTACACTTGAGAAGTCTGCTTGTAGCAGTGAAACCTTAGGTTGTGTTTTAATGTTATTTTTATGCTGGTCTGGTTTAATTTTAGATTTGGGGTAGTTTTGATTTTATGTTGACTAGTTTAGCTTTATCCTTATAATGTTTACATTTTAATGAGTTTTTTGCATTTAAGAGTAGTTTTGCTGATGTAGTGTAAAGATTTTTTTTTTTTATTATTGATATTTATTATTGACATTTTATTATTGATATATATTTTTTTGTTTTTAATTATTGATACATTTGAATGTCATTTATGTATATTATGTTTGTTGTTTGAGTTTGGGTTGAAAGAGTATATTTGTGTTTATTTAGTTATATATATAGAAGTGTGTGTAGGTTTTAGTGGATTTTAATTTATAAGGGTATTGGTAATTTGGGTTTTTAGTATGGGTTTGTGGAGTTTAGTTTTTAATAATTTTCCATCTAATGATATTAGAAGGATTAAAAATTTGTCTAAATTGAGTGATAGAATAGATTCTTTACGATGGGAGATTTATTTTCTTAAAAAATGTAGGGAATTTAGTGTTTTTCCTAGGTGCTGTGTTATTAATTTTAGTAGAAATAAAAAGTTGCTTCAAAATAAAAATTTAGCTTTTAAGTTATAAACATATATATTGAATAGTTTTTTAAAAGATACTTTTGTAAGATTTTATAAATTTATTTATCTATATAAAAGGAATAGATATTATTTAGAAAGGAGACAAGATTTTAATTAGTCAATTTTGAATTTTTTTATGAGACAATTTAGACAGAATAGGTCAAATTTCTATTGTAAAAAATATGAAAGAAAATTAAAGTGGTTGTTTGGGAAAGTTAATAAAGTTTATTATATAAAGGGTATGAGAATAAGGTTTTTGAGGATAGAGTTGTTAATCTTTCGGATTTGAAGTTAAATGTTAGAGAATTAAATATTCTTGGTAAAGGCCCTAATTTTGTTCCATTTCATTCAAAAAATATAGTTTTTGATACAATTTCGTCTATTGAATCTAGTAATTTGAGTGATGAGCAGAAAGTTGGTATTC
Source organism: Epiperipatus broadwayi (assembly GCA_028023455.1). NCBI lineage: Eukaryota > Metazoa > Onychophora > Udeonychophora > Euonychophora > Peripatidae > Epiperipatus > Epiperipatus broadwayi. The sequence goes on from JAQFVV010000190.1 coordinate 2,226,922, forward strand.
AATCGATTTTGAATAAAAGTTTAAAAAGGAAAGAAAAATTTGTTATTAATCCTGCTGAGATTAAACATCTTAAAAATAGGTTAATTGCTAATGATGTAATCATTTCTCGTGAAGACAAAGCTGGTAGGTTTGTTATTATGAAAGGAGATGAATTCAAAGAGAAAATAGATAGAGAATTAAATAATGGTAAATATATGTTGTTAGATAAAAATCCAGGTAATTTGATTAAAAGAAAATTGATAGATATTATGAAGAAAATGGTTAATTTAAAAATTTTTAATAGAGTAGATTATTTAAAATGATATCCTATTGATTTTACATCAGCTAAGATGTTTGTGAATATTAAAACTCATAAAGATGGTTTTCCTTTAAGATTTATTTTTGATTTTACAGGTAGTGTTGTAGATGGTATTTCTAGATTCTTGAATAATTTTTTAAAACAATTTGTTGATTTTGGTCAGTACACAGTTTCTTCTTCTTTTGAGGCTTTTGATAAGATTAATAATTTTAAAATGGAAAGTAATTGGGTATTTGGAAGTTTAGATATTGAAAATATGTATCAGTCTGTTAATAGGCTAAGCAGTATTGATGTTCTTTTGTTTGTATTGATTAAGAAAAGTTCTTTATCAAAAAATTAAGGTAATTAAAGATTTGCTTTTGTTATTGGAAGATTCTATGTATTTTACTTATAAAGGTAATTTTATAACATTGAGGAAGTGTGGATAATAGGTTATATTATTTCTCCTTTAGTATGTTCAGTTTATATTAGTTTTATGGAAGAGGAAATTATTATTAAAAAGAATGTTTATATGTAAAATTATTTGTCAGATATGTTGATGATTGTTTATTTGTAGTTGAGAATTATAAATTGAAGGAATTTGTAAATGAGTTTAATTGTTTGATCCTTCTATAAAATTTGTGTTAGAAGGAGGGGGGTTAGATTTTGGTAAGTTAAAATTTTTAGATCTTTTGGTGATTAGAAATATAGAAACTAATTGTTTATTGTGCAGTCATTTAGATAAAAGTAAAGAATTAAGATCTATAATTAAACCTGATAGCTATCAGTCTGTATCTCATAAAGTAGCTGCTTTAAGGAATTATTGTCATAGGAATATTAAATTAAATAATTCTAGTGGGGTAGCTTTGTTTCAGAAATATCAATTTTATAAAGATTATTTGAGTGTTGGATACTCTGATAAATTTGTTAAAAGTATTTTATTTAATAGTAATATTTGTAACGATGTAAAGGTTAAAGAAAAATATGATTTTATTTCTTTGCCATTTAAATTGTCTTCTTATAAAAATGTGTGTAGAAATAGTAGATTGTTTGGAAATAAGAAAATTGCTTGGAAAAGGGGTGTTACATTGAATAATTTATTAAATAATACAAAAGAAGTTTTTGATAGAAAGACTATTCCTGGTGTAGTCAATTTTATTCCTTGTTTATTTAGTAAGAAGGGTTTCATAGGTCAGAGTAGTTTGAGTTTAAATGAAAGAATAAAGATTCATAAAAGTAGAGTTAAAAATAGATATCTTAGTTCTGCTTTGTATGTCCATGAAAAAGATACAGACCACACTATTGATTTTCATGAAGCTAAGGTTGTCTTCTTTGAGAGAAATGAAATCAAAAGAAGAATTAAAGAGTCTTTATTATTGAAAATTTATTATTCTGAAGCAATTAACTTATTTAAGAGTTCTTTTAATATTAAGGGTGGATGGGAAGTGAATGGTTTTGTGGGTAGTTTTTGATAGTATATATATATTGTGTAGTTTTGTTGTTTTTTTTTAGTTCTTTACACTTGAGAAGTCTGCTTGTAGCAGTGAAACCTTAGGTTGTGTTTTAATATTATTTTTATGCTGGTCTGGTTTAATTTTAGATTTGGGGTAGTAGTTTTGATTATATATATATATATTCTAACCTCTCCCCCACCCTCACGATCGATCTCTCCAAAATTTATAATATATTTAAATTTCGGTTCTAGCTCAGTTTAACAAATAAAATAAATGAAATATTCAGCATTAATTAAAATGATTACTAGCTCTTATCTTAAAAAAACAAATACGGTTATATTTTTAAAATGAATTAACAAATATTTACTATTTTCATGAGACATGGAGTGACGACACGGGGAACGAGATAGACTACATTGAGATATTATCCACATGATACTATCTCAATGGCATAAGAACACTATTTCCCCTTTTACTATACTAAATAACTAACTTATAGTATTCTTACGACTTTCTAAGCTCTTTTCACTATGAATAAAATAATAATCATGTCTTAATATTCTTTGTAATAAGAATCTAGCTCAATTAAATAAAATAAAATAAAATAAAATCTCAGGTTCATAAATTGTATTCTAACTGATTTAAAATTACGGTAGTAAACTATGAAAAGGGAATTTTATGTCATAATTCACTACGCAGTAACTAACAATAATAAATAATAATAATAACAACAATGGTATAATATAATCTTATTACTTCCTAAATGAAATAAATAATTACGTACGTGGTAGTATTTTAATAATCTGACAACAGAATATGTGTGGCAACATTAGCATATAATTTAATGTAATATTATGGCAACCGACTTATGACCAATAAATGATATAATTATGATCTTTTAATTTTTTAATATACCAATAAATTCTCAAAAAGTATTATAACACTTTTATGTTTACCTTTTGTGCAAAACTATATGTCTGTTTCAATTATAAGTGTATTGTGATATCATGCATCCATGTGGAGAAATAACAACGAAGACACAAAGCTTTAAAATAAATTTACAACAAAGTTTATTAATAACATAAACAAATAACAATATTTTACATTATGTACACTGGATATCCTTACTCTCTTATCACAAAATTATTTTACCAGTTTATAAAATGAAAATCAAACTTCTATTTATTTTTCTAGTTAACTCTTATCTTTTAAATGCTTAAGAAAATACAGTATTATTATTATTGGATTTCTTATTATGTTTCGCTTGTTACAAAATGAATTTCTTATCGGATTATCATTAACACTTTGTATCCCTACTATTATTAAAAATTATATTTTTAATTTTACAAATTACATTCGTAGTAAACATTCTACAAAAATAATAAAATTCTAGTTTTATATTAGTAGTATGGAATCCTATAAATTCAAAGACATTCTTCTACATTTGGTATTAAGTTTTATAGTTCATTATCCGATGTTTATTAGTCCTAATATACTCATTAAAGCCTTATTTCGGATGATATAATTACAATCATTAACATACCATGCACACGTATATGTTTATTATACATTATTGAATTATTTTCTTAATAAATATGCAATATTTATTTTCTAAATATTATTTAAAACATTAAAATTTCATTATCACTTTTAAAATAAAAACTTTGTTTAGATTTCTCTTTAAAAATCTTATATTCATTTCCGAATTAATTTATAAACTGTATTATATGATTCTTTCTCTCTTTATGATATTTTGTACTTTCACTTTTAAAATTACACAATTCTAAACATTCCAGTAAATAAACTATTCTCACATAAACTATAACATATCTTCAATTCTATTTTATTCATTATTTCTTTGAAAATATCTTTCTGACGATGCAGATTCACGAAACAAGAATAGCGAAAATAGATGCACAGGATCAAAAATATAACTAGAATATTATCCGTCATAAACCTTGACAATAATGGCACAGTGAATTTAAAGACACTATAGAGGAGTGACCTTTGTCTGTCTACCAACCTCTATTATAGGAGTGATGCTAAAGCTATTTCTTCAGCTTTATATAACATCAAGAAGTTTAAAGATATGTAAAAAAAAAACACTGTCCAAACTATATGTGTTCAGTCATAGGACTTAGTTAACTATACTGAAATCACACAAACTAACTATGATCCAAATACTTTATTTTCCTATTTCTTAACAAAAACATCATCTTGGTTTCCTCTACACTAGTACTACCAAGTCACTATCCGATCTTATTTCTCATGATTTTTCTATACAGTACATCGACAAATTCCTATCTGCATTTCTAACAATAATAAAATTCATTTTATTTCAAAAACTATACCGCTGTTCTTTAAGAAAATCTTTTACTACTTTTCTCGTATATTTATCATATACAAACTATTTTAAAATATCTGAATACTTTATTACATGAAAGTTCAAAAGAATCACACAATTGTTCTGTTATATTATTATTAATTATACTTTAAATAACTTATTGCCTGCATATTTAAAATTACTCCTATCTCATAATATGTTTTAATGTTGTATAAAATGTGTACTTATAATTTAAACTTTCACACATCATTCTTAATCAATATATGATCTAAAAAAAATACACATTATGCATTATAAATAAATATCAAAATTACCAAACGATCTTTATCTTCTCAATCGTGTTCTGTAGGCTTCACCATCCCATTGATTCTTGTAGATATAAAACTTCCATACATACTTTATTTTATTTTTTTTAAAACAATATTTCTATCATTCTATTAAGCTATTATATTTAATTTTTTAATATTACTAAAATTATGTTTATATGTTTTCCCTAATCTCACATAGCATTTTATATTTAAATATATTAGTAAAAAATATCTAAATTATATTTACGATACTTCTTCATCAAACTTTCTTGAACCGTTCATATTAAAGCTAAAAAAAAAAAAATATTATTTTATTTTTTCTTCAGTCACTTAAGGTTCTATTTAAAGTAAAACAATTATTACTCTGTTTAATAAATATTCATAGACGACAATCCTAGGTTTTCACAATATTGAAACACAATTATTAATTCTGATATTCTCTTCTAATATTGTCTGATAATATTTTCCCGCGCGACTTTTCCGATGCATCTTTTGGGTACTTTTATTTAAATCTTCAATAATTTTCCGGTTTCCATGGATCCATTTTCATTAAGTAATTTAATTTTATCTTTTCTAAATCAAGCATTTCTTCCATTGAATATTTTATAATATTTTTCTAATTCCTCTTAGATAAAGTTTTCCGGTTCCTTTCCATAAAATACGTAATAGCACTTTCATATTCTTCTTTACTTTTCTTTACTTTAAAATTCTGGAACTATATTTTTATAATATCTCTTTTAAAAGACAAACATTCTTTCTTCATTATACTTTACATAATTTTCTTTATAATAAAAAAAAAAAAAACGCCTTTTAAATTTTTCCATAGAGAAGAATAACATAACTTCAAAGTAGCCTTATAAAATTGGTGCGTCATAATTTTTTCCTACTTCTCTTTTAAGTTCTCATATAGCATCTCAATTATATTTCTCTGAGTGACAATAATCAGTTTCTGGTTGAGCATAAATAAAACTGTATTAAGGCAATTTCCAATTATTTTTCCCTTAGCAATATTTTTAAGTATTTTTCCTTGTACTTCCATTTTACTCTAGGCTTTTTGGTTAAACTTGAATAAAATTCCCTGGTAAGATAACTTTTAAAATTAGCAATCCATGTAGATACAGTCAAAATATTATATGTTACAAAAGAACTTTTAAAATAAATACAAACTTTTAAATTTATAACACTTTTCCAGCTACGGTGTTATCAGCTAAAAAATATGTTACTTTCTCTTTCACTTACACATTACTTCTCCCCCCGCTCTGTATAATTCTTATATTTTTGTCTGCTAAATTACCTCCGTTGATTGGTTAATGACTTTTTAGCGCGAACAAATTTACACATTTAGTTATATAACAGATTAGACTTTTAAAATAAAGAATTGATGACGTAATGTCTCAAATATTATTTAGACTATTATTTTTTTTAAATTCAATTTTAGTTTTATCAAAATTATTTAAACTTTAAAAACAATTATTAAAACAATATTTAATATTTTAACTTTTACTTTAATTGATCGATGGCAATTATATCTAGTTTCAATTCACAAACTTTATTATTATTTTAACAAGCGTGTGTGTGAAGGTATATAATATACAGTCACGTGTTTACTAACTTTATCAAATGATTTTTTATTTACGTCTCGGTCTAAATTACCAAAACTGATATATTTTATAAAAATTTGGAAAATAATTTTAAACTTGTAGAACTAAATACAATTCTCACCATCCCAAAGTTTATTTTAAAATACACTCTATTAATTTTGACTATTAAATACAATTATACATTGCATATAGTATTTATTTAATTTATTAGTTTTAAAATATTATATTCAAATTATTAATATACTTTTAACTATTTATAGCTGTTATTTTATATGGCCAGCTTTTACAACCATAAGCAAGAATATAATTAAGCTTTATTTAACTGTTTTCTTTTAAAATAATTTATTACACTGTTATATACCAGGTATTTTCAGCTTTAAATTGTACTATAAAATTTAATTATCCTACTATTATTTATATATCATACAAATATAACTTAAAATTTAAAATTTTTTAGTAATTGACCTTTCTACCTTATTATGACCTACAGATAAGGGCACAATATATATATATATATATATATATAGATATATATAATATATATATATATTATATGCAAAAGGAATATATGAATGATCATTATTCATAAATTTATATATGCTTTATTTCTTTTATTTTTGTATAAGGTTTTATCAGGCAAAATTTATTGATTTTTAGCTATGCATTTAAATGAAGTTTAGTTTCTGTCCCTCGTGATACATGATTTACTTTTGTGTAATCTTCATAATTAGTATTGTTAACATATAAGATAAGATATGAGATGAACATGTATATTGGTTCAATTAAATTATACCTTTAGGTCTCTTTCAGTAGCTGGCAAGCTTTAAATATATAGCCATAATTACATTTATTTTTATATAAATTAAGATTTATATTTAGACATAACTTAATAACAAGCAAAAACGTACACATATTTATATATCAATTAAAATTACAAATTTCATTTTGACAGAATACTTATATAGAGATATCATTATTACACCACTTTACATTAACTATTAGTAATCATTTTTTAAATATGAGATTGTATTTTTTAATCCAGGCATCCTCAGTTTTATATTAAAGATTAACATATTTAACTAATAAGTTTAACTTCTAAATTATATGCCAATATATTCTCTAACAAGACTACTATTGATAATATTACTTACTCAAATACATTGTTCAAAAGACTAAAAATGTATAAGCAATTATCACAATGCATTTTGATGAACTTAATTTATCAAGCACATTAAGTTATTTATATATCACAGTGTGCATTTTTGTTAATAATTTAGCTATGTGTTGGAATACGAAACATTAAATGTTTGTAATCTTGTTTAAGTATTATATTAAATATATATGTTAAAAGACTGTGTTCATATACCTTTCTGAGGAGTGCCAAAACATGAAACCATGGTCAGGGGTTTGGGGAGGGGGGGTTCATGACAGAGATATCTTAAGTGCTGGTTTTGGCTATTTGTTGGGGAATTGGCAATCCTCATTGTTTATAATTTACAAGCTTAAGAGAATAGGGTCATGTGATCTATGACTTTTATTTTGATTATTTGTGTTCATATACAGTTTAAGAAAACCTGTGTTGTTATACGTTTAATTAGATATCTTAATTTGTAAGATATAATTAACATGTGTATTCATATTCTTTAGAATTTTCTCACTGTTGAAGTTATTTTCAATAAAAAAAAATTGTATTTTTTTCCCCATATATATCTATCCATAATATCTCCCTGTGACTAACTATTCCTTCATTTATTGTGCATTGCATTCCAATCCTATTCTTACTCTCCTTCATACAATCAACATTCATATAAAAGTCGTGTGATTTTGTAGTTTATATGAAAGTCTTTTTTTTTTTCTGCTTTTAGGCTATTACAACGAGTACATAGATAGTTAACTTCTATATTTATCAAATGAAATGTAGTTTTCTAAAACAAAAAAAAATCTATAATTATTTTTTTAACTACATCATTAAGTTTATGCATAAAAATTGTTTTATTTATATTTTTTTGAATAAATAATTTTAATGATAAAATAAATATCTCAAACCTTTAACACACTACATTTCCATCTGAATATATATTTCTATAAAAACACAATACATACAATATATTTTAAGACAAAAATCTATACATCTCTTCAAATGATAATCACCACACTTATCAATTCTTAAGTAGCTTCTCCAAATCAAATAAATTATTTTTTCCCCTGCAATTTATTATTTTCAGATATCCTTTAAATGTATGACCAGTCCGATTTTTAATTTGTATTAATCATCGATACATATCTTGCCATTTAAAATATTTTAAATTTATATTTTTTAAACACTAATGTCAATGATTGTTGATATTTTTTTAATCATTTTCTGTATATATTCCTGTTTCATAAAATTTTTAAATTTAAAGTTGTAACATTATTGCCATTCATAATATAGTTTTAATGTAACACATATTACGATTTTTTGTATGATTATGAATAAGATAGATGTATAGATAGTAAATAAATTGATGGATGAATAAACATAAACAGAATAATAAATCAGAATACAATCAAAAATATGTAATTGCCAACAAATTATCTAGGTAGGTAGGTAGGTAGGTAGGTAGGTAGGTAGGTAGGTAGGTAGGTAGGTAGGTAGGTAGGTAGGTAGGTAGGTAGGTAAGTAGGTAGGTAGGTAGGTAGGTAGGTAGGTAGGTAGGTAGGTAGGTAGGTAGGTAGGTAGATAGATAGATAGATAGATAGATAGATAGATAGATAGATAGATAGATAGATAGATAGATAGATAGATAGATAGATAGATAGATAGATAGATAGATAGATAGATAGATAGATAGATAGATAGATAGATAGATAGATAGATAGATAGATAGATAGATAGATAGATAGATAGATAGATAGATAGATAGATAGATCATAATATTGTGGTTTTTAATAATGTTCTTTTTTTAAAAAATATTAATTTTTTTTTAATTGTTCAGCAGTTACTGATGCAGAAATTGCTGTAATTACAATTTTTTAAAAAAAAAAAAATCAGGCATATTTTAGATTAAATAAAACTCTCTGGTGAGGAATTTACATTTGCAATGCAAAGCATCAGGTGTCCTTTAACTCTGAGATTCATTAAATCAAAATAAAAGATTTTATTTTTTCAAACTGGATTTTTTAATAAAATTTTGTGATGGTCAAATCATCATTACAGTTGTATATTATCTTTTTATGTAAATGAATATTATTGAAATTATCAAGAAATAAAGAATAGCAAAATTGAGAATGTCTTTAAACATTATTACCAATACTCAGGATACGGTAGTGATTCTTCAATATATATTATAATATTTTAAGCTGCTTCACATTTGAAGTTTATTTTCTATTAGACATAAATAATACAAATATTTGAACATATATGCATTTTTTTCATAACATCTACTTGCTGTGTCCATAACTCTGATTTGAATATAGACAGAGTATTGCCTGAATTTTTTTTCAAGTTTTAATGAGGTTTTAATTTTTTTTGCAGATAATTAGCTTATAGTTACTGTAAATAACAACTCAGTATTAATCAGAAAATAAATATATAGCTATAAAAAGATAAACTACGATGAAAAATCTTCAAAATCTCATCAACCCGTAATTATTGATCCTGGTGAGAAATGCATCTTCCTTTGCTGTTTATTTTGAGAAAGTTGTTGGAAATGATTTTGCTTGCAATGAGCTATTTGAAGCTGTTTTATTTTTACTTTCATAATTTTTTACTAAGCATAATCAGTTTTATCAATTAACATGCATCTATAAAATGAATAGGGTTTACATATTTATCATTTTATAGCATTAAAATTAAATATTATAATATACTGTTAATATCTCTATCACTTTTTTTGATTTTAGAATAAATTAAACATTACAAAAATTGATATACATATTTTCATTGTTTATTATAATTATTTTTAAAGTTAATATTTATCTTTTTGATCTATGTATCTATCAATTTATCCATCCATGCATCTATATACCTACATATCTATGTTTCTACCTACTTATCTCTCTACCTACCTAGTTATTTACCTACCTCCCTATCTACCTCCCTACATCCTATCTACATACTTACCTCACTCTCTACTTACATATCTCTCTCCCTTTCTACCTACATACCTATCTATCTATCTATTCATATGTATGGATGAAAAAAGAATTTCATATTAATTAAAAGAAGACTGATTTTGCATTAATGTCTTTAAAAAGGATGTACATGTTCTAAATTATTGTGACTATTATTTGCATTATAAATAATCATGTTGGTGAATTGCTAGTTAAAATAACATACCCAGCGACTTTTGCTTTTTAATTTGAAACAAAAACAATAGATATCAGGGATATTAATCAGATTTTCTTGAAGGCATAACAAATTCTTGTAATTATGTGTGTTTATATGCCTGATAGTAGCTAGTGTGTGGGCTTCACATTCAATATTGTCTGATAAAGTGTGTGGTAGTCAAATGCCATATGATTTGATCATGTCTATTCTAGGGTGTAATAATTTAATCAGTTAAATAATGCATAAATCAATAAACTCATTCTTCAGAGATTTCAAAATTATCAGCTATGATGGTTGATTTTTTATGAAGACTTTACATTGACCACTTACATAATTATAAATTTTAAAAAAAAAAACATATTTTAAATGGAACATTGATATGAAGGTAGCCATGTTTTGATATAAATTTAGCACAAGTATAAGAATATTTTTTTATAAATATAGCAACTAAAAAGATATTAAGAAGATTATTGGAATATCAGATAGATTTTTTTTTATATGTCATAGCATTGGCCGGGAGGCGAACCCACAACCATCTGCAACCAACTACTTGCTTGCAAGATGGCTGTGATAATCTCTCTTCTAACAACACTTGACATATCAGATAGATTTCAAGATTAGTTTTTCAACTTACTGGAATTTACCAAACACAGAAAATTCATATTTATGTCCCAGCAAGTATTCATATTAATGAAGTGAAAAAATGTATATGGATGTGCAGAATTATTTAGAATAAATCAAACAAAATTTAAATTTTATAAGATATTTTAATGCCTGAATATAAAACAGTATGATAAAAGATTTTGGCAATTTTTAAAAAATATCAAAGGAAATGAGAATAAGAAAACATCTAGACTTGTATTATATTTTTATTAATAAAATAAAGTATTTCAAAACTATAATGTAGTTAACATTAACAAAGAGAGTTCTCATTGTTAACTGTGATCTAAATATATATTGACACAATACTAATATATATATGATAGCTGAGTTGGAGTTTTAGATCTAGTGTCTGAAATCCTAATTCTTTACTGAAGTGAGTCATAAGCTCGAAAACAATTGGACTGGAGATGAGGATTTTCTGATAGAGATTTTCAATTCTTTCTTGTTTTGGAGCTAGCTAGTGGTAAGCTCCATCTAGTGAACACATATATATATATATATATATATATATATAACATATATATATATATATATATATATATATATATATATATAATTGAATATTTATAAATACAGTAATCAGATATATTTTAAAAATTTTATCCACTTAGTAGCACTTTCGACTATCCTTGTAGTTTTTATCAACTAACACTGAAAGGCTAACTTTCCCACAATTCTGTAATCTTAACATTTGCTGCCTGTCTGTTAATTAAGTCATGTTTGTAATTGTATTTTAGTATAGCTTCTTTTATTTTCCTTTTGTTGCTATTTTTTTTAATTTGCAATATTTTAACATTGTTGTAATTGAAGTTAAAACCATAAGTACATGAATTATTATGGTCATGAAAAACATGTGCTGAAACACTATTATCTATTTTGGAATTTTGATAGATTTCTGAAATCTTTTTACAACAGCAAGTACTCTTTAGTTCTTTTTTTCAATGTACATCTTGATGAAAATATATATCCACTATCACAACTACATATCCATTTATAAATGATACAATTTTTATTTATAAATGAGGTTTTATCTTTAGAATTATTTATTAATTTGTTTAATGTAGGAGGTGTGTAAAATGCAATATTACATATATCTTTATAAATCTTCATTATAAAATTTACTTGATCATTCAAAATATATGGTATTGATATCTATATTTTATTATTATCAGGAGGATCAATATTATTATTAAAAATTTTATTCTTATATCTCATATTAAAATCTTTAATAACATTATGTATATTATTATAATTGTAACCAACATTTAACAATTCATTCAAATATATTTCAATATTTTTACCTTTATCCAAAAAATATTTGCAAAAACTATTATTTCTAAATAAAAAAGACTTCAAACCTGCCATTTTATGTGACATTGTCTTGTCCTGGTATTTTTAATCTAATGCTTGAATATCCTAGCGCCTCACTGAGGATACCAGTAGCAGAAACAGGTCTGAGTTTGGGGATATTTTGCAAAGCTTGGTAAGAGCTTATTTTGTAAGCTCTAGCTCTATATACAACATTTGTAAATACAAACTTATTAAATTAGGCTTTGGCAATTTTATATTCCTAAAGCTATTAATATATGGTGTATCTGAACTTAGTTTAGCCCCATATGGCTATTTAAGTTTGATAGCTGGATTGGAAGACATATGGTTGCCTGAAAATTTCAGATTTTTTACTTAATAGTTATACATTAGATAAAGTGCCGGGTTTGTCCTGGTATTTTTAATCTAATGTTTGAATATCCTAGCACCTTACTGGGGATGCCAATAGCAGAAACTGGTCTGAGATTGGGGATATTCTGCAAAACTTAAGAGTTTATTTTGTGAGCTCTATATATGTATAACATTAATAAAATAAAGACATATGTAAGAAATTGTGATCTGGGCCAACTTATGACTGTTGGCTCAACATGGTGTGTGCATCTTGGTGATCATATCTTTTTCACATGTCTTTGGTCATATGTTTACAATGTCACTCCCTTGCAAGATGTTAAAAGTAGATAGAAACCAGTCTCTATTTTGCAGGCGAGTCGTGTTGTGAAAATTACATTACAGAAATATTAATTTTGTTTCCATATTTATTTCTGAATAAAAGATAAAGACATAAATTGGTCTGAGGATGGGGAATAGTTTGCACTTCCATCTGGTAAAAACTGATAAGTGAAATTTTAATAGATGGTATTAGAATATAGAGAGGAGTAATGCTTTTGTTACTACATTAAAAACTGGTAGTTGCGTTGGTATTATATTTATTTTTGTTAAAGAATGAATTCAAATTCCAAGGTACTGATGGTGACTATTTATCAGCAAAATAATAATGGATCTTTCTAAATTAATTTTGATTCTGATTTTAAATGCTATCATAATGTAAATATTGCAGCATCATATAGCTGAGAGGTCATCGCAGTCACCTTGCAAGCAAGTAGTTGGTTGCAGACGGTTGTGGGTTCGCCTCCCGGCCGATGCTATGACATATGAGAGAAAAAAAAAGTAAGGCTCATTCTATAAAAATCATTATATATATGTCAACAATAATTTCTATCTGATAAAACCAAATTTATAGGAAAGTTTCAAAATTCCATATAAATCCATCCAGCTATATATTTGTATTTATTTTATTTATTAAAATCATTTTTTAAAGAATCAAAATGAAAATGAAAACCAAAAAATAAATATGTTTTTCAAAAGCTATTAATTTTTTCTTTCATCTGAATGATCTTATGTCGAATAATAAGCATTTTAAAATGACAATTTGACATTAATACCTATTACTTTTTCAAAAAAAGATAAATGTCTATTACAAGTTTTTTGACAGAAATTTTAGTATATTATTCTTAAAAAAAGCATTAGCTGAAATGTTGGGTTATAATCTTGTAGAGATGATGAAAAAGTTAAATTTATATTAAAAGTACACATTGTGGAAGAATAAAAAATAGTCTAAAATTATTTAAACTTTTTGCTAAATCGTAAAAACTTAAAATTATCTCACTAAACTTCACAAAATGAAAGTAATAAAAACAATATTAAAGTAGATAGATATTCGTTGAAGCAAAAATTAATTATAATTTTTAAATAAAAAAAATCATCCAATTAATGGTCTCACATTGAGAAGGTTTTAAAAAATCGATAAAATATATTACCTTTGCAAAAAATAAACTTTCCTTGAAAGATTATGTTTTCTTATTTTTTCTGTTTTCTTTGTTGAATCATTAACACTATTTTTAATCATCGTCAATCCACTGTAGGTTAAAGATATTTTCAATTTTTTTCTAGTTTCCCGATCCATTGCTTTTGTTTTCCATGACATCTCACATACCACATTGTATCATCTATTCATCTCACATATGGTCTCCTTCTAAGCATTTTTTCCACAATCTTTTTAGATTGTTCAAATTTTTAATTGTTCAGATATTATCATTTTTTCTAATAACACATCTTGCCTAATGTCATTTTAACAACTTTTTTAATAATGGCAATCTATTGTTGTCTCAGACATTTTTTTTTGCTTTTGATCCTTTCTTGATACAATCAATTTCTCTCTCTCTCTCTCTCTCTCTCCCTCTCTCTCTCTCTCTCTCCCTCTCTCTCTCTCTCTCTCTCTCTCTCTCTCTCTCTCTCTCTCTCTCTCTCTCTCTCTCTCTCTCTCTCTCTCTCTCTCTCTCTCTCTCTTTCCCTTCATACATTGTGGTAACTAATTTATTAAAAACCTCATGGATATATATTTTTTTTAATATTTAGATTACTTTTGCCAAAAATAAAAAAAAATTATTAAAGTTAATTCTAAAATTAATGTCTTACATTACTTTTATCTGTATTAATTATTAAATTCTTCTATTTTATTACTATAAATTTATAAATATACTTAACACAAAAAAAGTTAGTAAAAATTTTGTTAGAGGGATATATAATTATTATTTTAAGTTAAACTACCAAATCGTCTCACTAAAAGACTATATTCAAACAAGAGACATCCCAACCATAAGACTCTCAATATTTCTTACATATTCCATCTGGCTGATAAGATGCAAGAAACTATTTACAGTTCCCCCACCAAATGAAGATCAATTCTTTATTCAAATGATTAAAAACATCAAGGAATGGAACAAAACTGTGTCAACAAATTTCAAGTTTGACAAAACATGGAAACTTTTTCAAATTCCACAATAAACAGTTAAAAGTAATTTCTTATACTAACTCATTACTAAATGTAATACAATTATTTTTAGAATATAGCACTGGAATACAAACATAGAAACTTTTGTAATTTAGGTGCATTGTTATTGCCTTAGTAAAACTATTTAGAATAATAAAAGAAAACATTTTTATGATCAGGCATACTTTTTATAAATAAAATAGTTTTACATTATTTATAACTTCAAGATTTTGTTTGATTGCTTGTTTGCAAGTTATTTCATTGAAAAGTTATCAATTTGAACCTGATCAGAGTAAAATACAGTATTTTCAGATGTATTTTTGAATGACATTTGAAATGTTTTTTATATATTAGTTTCTGTTTTTTATTATTATTTAAAGTAATACCTAAGTCATCTTTCATTAGAAAAAGAAGATTAAGAACTTATCAATTTATATCAGTGTAACATATTTTGTACCAGTTGTAGTAAAACAAAAAAAAAGTTATTTGTAAATAGTTTATTTCTAAAATTATATAGATGTAAAATAAAATGCTCTTATTATATATATATATATATATATATATATATATATATATATATATATATATATATATATATATATATATATATAATATAATAATGATAAAGATTTTTCCCAATTATACAATTATGACAGACAAAAATAAAGCATGGCCCTTAATCCCAGGAGGCTGTAAAGTCACCAACCAAGGCAGTGGTTGGTGGCCGAAGGCAGAGGGTGCTAAGAATATCCTGGAGGCGGACCCAGGCTGCCATTTGATGACAACTTTTTATTTAGGTACTTACAACTGCAGATCACTTTCAAGTGAAGGAAGATTGCAAGAATTAGAAGAAGAACTCTTTTATATTAAATGGGATATTATTGGACTTTGTGAAGTTAGAAGAAAAGGTGAAGAGACAATTGATTTAAAAAGTGGACATATGCTCTATTATAAAGGCACAAATATTGGAAATACAAGTGGAGTAGGATTCATTATAAATAAAAAGTGGAAGAACAATATTGTGGAGATTGATGGTGTATCAGACAGAGTGGCAAGATTAGTTATACAACTTAATAGCAGATATCAAATGCAGATAATTCAGGTTTATGCCCCAACAAGTTCTCACAGTGATGAAGTAGTAGAAGATTTTTATATGGATGTACAAAAGGCTTTTGATCAGAGTAAACAACATTTTAAAATTGTTATGGGAGATTTTAATGCTAGAATTGGTAAACAAATGAAAGATGAAAGTGTTGTAGGTAATTTTGGTTATGGTAATAGAAATGAGAGAGGACATAGACTTGTGGAGTTTGCAGAGAAGGAAAAACTTTATATTATGAATTATTTTTTTGAGAAAAATGTTAGAAGGAAATGGACATGGAAGCATCCAAATGAAGGTACAGCAGAATTGGATTATATTTTGACTAACAGGAAATACATATTTCAAGATTGTAATGTTCTTAATAAATTTAACACAGGAAGTGATCATCGATTAGTAAGGGGTAAGATACATGTTAATGTAAAACTAGAGAGACAAAAATTATTAAGAAAAACTATATTTACAGTTGATATTCCTATTCTTCAGAAACATTCTAATGAATTTAAATTAGAACTTACAAATCGGTTTCAAGTATTAGTAGATTTTGAACATGATTCAGATTTGAATGAAATTAATATGAAAATAACTGATACACTTTTAAAAACTGCAACAAAGGTAGCTGGTAGAAAAAAGCAGCAATTGACTAATAAAATTTCTACTGAGACTAGAGAACTTATGAAGAAAAGAAGGAATATGAAGATATGCAAGAATGATGCATTAAAAAGAATTGAATATCTCGAATTTTGTAAAATGGTGCGGAAAAGAGTTGAAAATGATATAAGAAAGTATAACTGTGAACTAGCAAGAAAAGCTGTAGAAGAAAATAAAAGTCTTAAGAATGTAAAACAACATTTTGGTATTGGTAGGAAATTTATATCTGCAATAAGGAAAAATGATGGAATTATTACTAAAAAGAGGGATGACATTATGAAATTGGTAGAAGATTTTTATCAAGAATTATATAGTAATAAAGAACAAGTACCTCCTATATCTATTACATCTTCCAAATTGCCCAGAATTTTAAATGAAGAAGTGAGAAATGCAATTAAATGTATGAAAAAAGGAAAGGCTTCAGGTAATGATGGAATTATAATTGATATATTAAAAGAAGCAGGTGAAGAAACAGAAAAAATATTAGCAAAGTTATAAACCAAATGTCTAAATGATAAAGATGTACCGGATGATTGGAAGAATGCAGTAATAATATTAATATTTAAAAAAGGTGATAAAGAAGATATTAGAAATTACAGACCTATCAGCCTTTTATCAGTTTTATATAAAATTTTTACCAAGATAATTACAACTCGTCTACAGAGAACTTGGATTTTCACCAACCAAGAGAACAAGCTGGATTTAAAAGTGGTTTTAGTACAGTAGATCATATTCAAGTATTGAGAGAAGTTATAGAAAGGACAAATGAATATGAGTTGTCATTATGTTTTGGATTTGTAGATTATGAAAAGGCATTTGATTCTATAAACATTTCTTCAGTGATTAAAGCATTGGATCATCAAGGTATAGATCCAGGATATTGTCATATTTTAAAGAATATTTATAAAAATGCAACAGCAACAATTAGATTACATAATGATACTGGGAAAGTCAACATTGAGAAAGGTGTAAGACAAGGTGACTCCATATCTCCAAAACTTTTTACAACAGTGCTGCAAGAAGTATTTTGTGGATTAAAATGGGAAACTAAAGGAGTGAAAGTAAATGGAGATTATTTAAGTCATTTAGATTTCACAGATGATGTAGTTGTTTTTGCAAATAATGCTTCTGAGCTGCAGGAAATGTTGCAGGAGTTATCAGATGAAAGTAGAAAAGTAGGACTAAAGATAAATGTTAAAAAGACTAAAGTAATGTTTAATCGATTTGCTCAAAATATGCAAATAAAGATTGATTATGATGAATTAGAAGAAGTTAAGAGTTACAAATACCTTGGTCAGATTATTAATACAGATGGAAACATAATAGAGGAAATTAATCATAGAATTGAACTTGGTTGGAGTGCTTTTGGTAGAAATAACTTGATATTAAAAGGAAATATGCCTATGTGTTTGAAAAGAAAGGTTTTTAACAAATGTGTTTTACCAGTTCTTACTTATGGATCTGAGACTTGGACACTTAATAGACGATTAATACAGAGACTTCAGACCACTCAAAGAAGTATGGAGAGATGTATGTTGGGAGTAACAAGAAGAGATCGAAAACGCAATGTATGGGTAAGAGAACAAACAGATGTTACTGACCTCATTGAAAAAATTAAAAGATTGAAGTGGAGTTGGGCTGGACATATTGCTAGAAGAGATGATAATAGATGGACAATTGAAATTTTAAACTGGATTTCAAGAGATTGTAAAAGACCCAGAAGGAGACCACATGTAAGATGGATGGATGAAATAAGAAAATATGTAGGGGTGATGTGGAGAAGAGAAGCTAAAGATCGGAGAAGATGGATTAAACTTGGAGAGACCTTCATCCTGCAGTGGATTGATAATGGTTGATAATGATGATGATGATGATATATATATAATATTGCTTATCATATTATAATGAAGATATTTCTTACAGCTTTAAATTATAAAGAAGTTTTTGTGTGGTGCCATGCCATTAATTTTCTGCATTGAAAAATTATTCCTTCCAGCATATAACGAATCCTGTTTCTAAAATCTCTCAGAAAGTTTCATCCACTGCTCAATGACATCACATTTATTTTTGTCAAGGCTAAGATTGTAATGACTACTGTATTGTATCTCAAGTAATAATGAGATTTTGATTGTGTTTAGGTTTACAAACATTCATTCATATATAAATTCGATGGATTTCCAATCAGAATAAAAGGTGCATTAATAAAAACTTTTATATTTATTCTTGTTTTAAAATCAGGTGATTTATTTTAAATGATTTTTGAAGAAGAAAGAAATAAAATAATGGGCTTTCATAAGGCTGGACTATGTTATATTTCATCATATTTATTTAAACTCTTTGGTCTTTTTAAAAATTCAATAAATACTCTATGGCTCTAAAATCTTTTTTTTTTCAAACTAACTAGTATTTTAGTATTATCAATTTTTTTTTAGAAATAGGTCCTATCCCTGACCTTAATAATATAAGAACTATGAGATAATCTATTGAAATTCTAAAAAAATCAAAGATATTAAATAAATATGATGAAATACAGCATATTCCACCCTAATAATATCCCATTATTTATGTATTTATTTTTAAAAAATTATTTTTAATAAATTAGCTGACTGTAAACAAAAGAAAATGCAAAGGTGTTTGATAATCTTCCTCCTATTGTAATTGAACAATAATCTCATATACATATAAATTAACATTCTTTAATTCACATGCAATCTCATTTTACTCGAGACATAACAGTTCATTATAATCTTAACTTTGATAAAGATGAATGTCATTTCATTGAAATATTCGCAATCTAATTAAGTGGAAGAATTTTCTATTTCAGTAGATTAATAACTTTTTGGACAAATATGATTTTTTATGGTGCTGAATAGACTAATATCTCTATGCAGTAAACTAAAGCACATTATTCTCCAAAAAGTTTAGATAGATAGATAGATAGATAGATAGATAGATAGATAGATAGATAGATAGATAGATAGATAGATAGATAGATAGATAGATAGATAGATAGATAGATAGATAGATAGATAGATAGATAGATAGATAGATAGATAGATAGATAGATAGATAGATAGATAGATAGATAGATAGATAGATAGATAGATAGATAGATAGATAGATAGATAGATAGATAGATAGATAGATAGATAGATAGATAGATAGATAGATAGATAGACGGATAGACGGATAGACGGATAGACGGATAGACGGATAGACAGATAGACAGATAGACAGATAGATAGATAGATAGATGTCTCTTCAATGTCAATGATTATAAATTCACTGCTGTATGAAGATCTCTTCAATTAATTACGGATTCTCTTTTTCATATATTTTCATCTCCATAATATTCCAGTTATCTCATCCACTTACTCACACATATTCTATTTCTAAATCTTGTGGATTCTAGTTTAAATTTTTAGTTGCTAATTATTATCACCTTCTCTGGCTGCAAAATCAAAAGTATTCATAGTATCATCTTTTATCTGCAAATAGAATTTCTACATTAAATCTGAAAATTTTTCAACTTACTGGAATTGAGAATGATAAAATAGTTTGTCTGACATAGCTGCAAATATTAAAAAATAATCATTTATACTCACATGCAGACATTTACTCCACCTGCAAGAAAATGCAAATAATGTTTCAATTAACAATAATTAAGCCTTTAGAAAAAATATTATGATGTTCTTTTCATCTTGAACTCAATGGTACATTATTACCCACAATACTTCCTGATGAATGGTTGATAATTAATTATGAAGTTTATTTAGTCATTTTTAAAATGTATAAGAAATGTTTTATTCATTATAAACAAAAATTACAATTAATTTCTATTATCTAATTTAATAATCTTATGTAAGTAAATTTTAAGTTATCTCTATATAGTAGCAAGCATTTGACTGATTAGAGCATACCGATTTTCAATTAAATGATTAAAGCAATGTAAAATGTCTTAAATTAATCAAAAACATGGTACTGTATGCAGATATTATAAAAAATATTACTAATTTATTATATATAATATAGTCATCAAAAATAAAATGTACACACACATATATAATACATTAAATAGAAGTTTTGCACTAAGATATGATGATGTATTTTTAAACCAATTTTATTAATACTATATAATGAAAATAATTTGGTGTCAATAGCTGATTTATTGCAAGACAAATATCATACTACTGTTGTGCCCCTTGAGGTAGAATATTGATAACATACTTATTTACCATTGTCAAACTCACTCCACTCACAACTTTGACACCATCCACCTCAGATAAATACAATAATGATTATTCCTAATCATTTTCTAAACTAGAGATTATCTCTAGCACAGATATAAACTTTAAACCTCAGTTAAAGATTAATATATCTGATTTTTTTTAATTTTAAACATACACACACATGGAGTTAATCACTTTTCTCTTTCCCATGTGTAATATCTTTATTGATATATTAAACAATCTCCATACTTCCCCATTCTTTATAAATTCATATAAATAAAAATACAATAAAAGACAAATGACCCCCAAGATTAAAATTAAAAAATCAGATATATTAAACTCAACTGAGATTGATTAGTAATAATCATTATTGTATTTATCTGAGGTGGATGATGTCAAAGTTGTGAGTGAAGTGAATTTGACAATGGTAAATAAAAATGTAACAATTTACTATAGATAAATACTCTTCATATAATAGAGATTTATATGGGAAATAGTGACCTGGGCCAACTGATGACTGTTGGTTCAGCATGAAATACATCTTGCAGGTCATTTGACTTTTATTGTATTTTTATTTATATGAATTTAAAAAGAATGGGGAAGTATGTTGATTTTTTAATATATCTATAAAAACATACTCTACAGGAAACATTAAAATTGTTTTACCCAATGATATCTGTGTTATTTTATCAATTCTTAAATTTTAATATTAAATTCAAAAAGCTCAGAAAAAAATGTTTTATTCTTCAATCACTAATGTTATTTATTAAAAGTCTAATATATTTATCTTGAAAAATTTAAGGTCAATAAAAATAAAAACAGTAAAACTTAAAACAGTAATATTATATGAATTGTGTTATAACTAGATAATAAAATGTAAAAGAAATTAGTACTACTTAGTCAGACTTTTATACATATCACTGATAACTAAACCCAAATGATGAAAGAGTAATTGCAATAAACATAGTTCTATCCAAAACATATTACAAAATGTAATGCCAATTCTTTCTAACTAACAGATATCCTATGCTAAATTTCACTGGCTATTAGATACTAAATTTATTAATTATGATTTTTCAAGATAGCCATGTGACTAGGTATGAAATGCTCTTAAACATTGCACTGTGTTAAAATAAATTCATAATAGGGTTCATTAATAAATTATTTTTGGATAATAATTGTTTTATTATTGATTTACGTAATAGAATAGGTGATGCATTGTCTGTTGGGATGAATAATAAAATACAAGTTTAATTAATTAAGTCTCAATGGTGAAATTTTAATAATTGATAAGTAAATATAAGGATTATTGTAGAATTAAAATTGCAAGGAATTTACAGTAATATTCTGATGGCTGTCATTTTGAAAAAGGCAATATAATATTTAGATCTTATCAAAATCTTATAAATATAGTAAGTGCTGCTATTTTATATAAGAACACTGATTATTTTTAAAATACAACCATGAAATTGACTCACTGTGCAGTTTGATTATGTCAAGGTATCTCTTTATTAACACAAAAATTAAAATGTGAATTCTGGTAACTTCCTTGGCCAGTTTTAAAATATGATGGAGATATATTACGTTTAAAGCAATTGGAATTTTTTGCAACATATAAATTGATATGTTATGATACCTATTTTTAATAAAACTTTTACTAACCTAATTAATAAAAAAATAAAAAGAGCATAATAATTAATATAAAATATATCAAATACCAGAAAATGCTTTAAAATATTTTGTTGAATAAATTAGTGGTTATTAAAGACAGTGTAATTTTATAAAATCAAGAAACACTATACATATAGTTTTAAGCCAATAAACATCACATGACCACCACTTCTTATGCTTGTGTATAACTATTGTTAAAACAGGAAAAACTCACTATACGTATTGCCATACACAGCAAGCAAGAGTAATCAATAGATGCCAGAAGGCTTGTGCATAAAATCCCTATCTAGTGCCTACTCATTCAATATCCCCAAACTAGTTTCTGGCTTATGGTCTTTGTCAGTGAGGAGCCAATAGGATATAGGTGGCTATGGTTATTAAAGAACCAAAGACACCAAAATGTATGGGTACTGAACTGGGTTCAGACCCATATGACTATATAAGCTAATGGGCTTGGATTGAAAACATTAAGATGTTTTCAGTTTAAGACTCGTAGTTTTGTAGTTAAATGGAGATAAAAGGTGTTTGCTGGAGGGTTGCATTAGATCCTAAGATCTAGGTGCAGTGCTCTCAGATCCAAGGCTCCTTACTGATGAAGGCCACAAGCCAGAAACTAGTCTAGGGATATTGGATGAGTGGGCACTAGATGGGGATTTTATGCACAAGCCTTCTGGCATCCATTGATTACTCTGGCTTGCTGTGTGTGGCAATATGTATAGTGAGTTTTGCCTGTTTTAAATATAGTTTTGTTATCTGAAAACACAAGGAAATGTGCCATAAATAGATTTGTAGTTTATATATTGCTTTAAAATTGATCAAGCTTTTTTCCAAGATTTGAGACAATTTATGGAAATTTTGGAAAATTGGAGGTTTATTTATTTGTACATCTTTCATACCATAGTATAAAAAGGAAATTATTACTAGTAAGAAAAAGTCATATAATCTGAGATTTATGAAAAAAAAAATATTTTATTGAATTGAGATATGTATAAGTTCAAACTTATTTTTATGACAGTGTTTATAGAAATTGTATATAAGTGAGTATACAAAGCAGGCTTCAAAATACAATTTAAGTTTGAGATAGCAATTTTAAATTTGAACAAATTAAAAGCAAGCCCTACATATTTTGTTGCAGTGGTAGATGTACCTCATAGTCTAAGATTTACAATTACACTGAGCTCTGTCCAATCCAATGCCCAAATTTTCTATAAAGTAATAAGACCATTTAATTATTATTTTTAAATAAAAAAATAAAAACTTTTATTGAATTCTACATGTATTCCATGCTGATGATTCAATACTTGTAAAGTTTCTGCTTTTATAATTAATGTTCATAAATTTGAAATATTTTTAAGGCAATTATAAAAAAGCTTTTGAGTTTTTAATCTTGATACATATCAATTTGAGATTATCTTTTTAGATGTCATATAGTATTTTATTTAGAAATGTGTTCTTGGATGTTAATATGTAATACATATTTTAAAGTTATGCTTTTTTCCCATATATCATAGCATCAGCTGGCAAGTGAACACGCAAACCCTGGACAACTGTTTGTAAAGCGGCTGTCGCTGATCTCTCAACCACTAATGCTTGACTAGTTATGCTTTTATTAATGAGTTATACAACTATTTCAACTAAATTAGTTTCATAGAGATTTGCTTTTTCCAAATTTATAGTATGGACCTGAGACTAAAATTTTATAATGATATAACATAAAGTATGTTCATCTTTCTATATAATATTAGAATATATTTTTGGAATGGACACCTAATATGTATGAAGAGCAATAGACTTTTTAAAAATTATTCTATGGTAAATTTAAGTGTAGTTTTTATGGTAGAGGCAGACACATTTGTCATAAAGATTATATTAAATCTTCTCTATAAGGTGAATAATTATTGCTATTATTTGAAAGATGTCAACAAAAATTAAAATGCCATATAGATCTACAATAGGAAATCTATAGACAACTTTCAGAAAGAAAAGTATAGAGCAGAAAAGGTTTAATAATACCATCACATTGGGCTGGTAGACAGATTGATGTTAAGAGCATAATGCCCTTGAATGCATAGGGGATTTATAGGTTGGTTTTTCAGCACAAAAGTCTTTATTTTATTTTTTTTACTCACTATCTTTTTTACTTCTGAAGTTAAAACAACCAAAATCATTTAAAAAAGCTTCTATTAATTAAGAAGTATTATTACTTTAAAACACCCTTGTAAGTTCATAATTTTTTTTAAAGATTCTGAACTTTTATATTTAATTTAGGATTATCAAAATAATATTAAACATTAGCCTGTGATATTAATTATCTGAAACTCAAATGTTAAATAATGACATTTTTTATATATTTTAAAAATACCCAAATATTCTCAGACTATCCAATATCAGCAAATAAATGTAATGTATTTTAACTGGGGGGAGGGCAAACTTTTTACACTATTCAGGCACATTTAACATTTAAAAAAATAAAATTGTAACAATGTAATATTATTCATTGATAAAAGAGCAGCTGCCAAGCATTTTTCATTTTATTATAATAAAATATTTTCAATTTCAGGTTGGGGTGTGCTGCCATGACAAGGAGTCTGCAAGTTGAAATCTTGAAGTCTGGTCTTAAAAATATCACCTTCTTTATCACATCTTACATCCAGTCCCATCATAAAAAATCATATAAAGAATGAAAGAAAGATCCCATGTTGCACCATGGTAAGGTGAGGATAAGTGAATTTAACCAGTTGGGCCCACCGGACTTTGTTGAAATTCTCTGCACAAAACTTGGAGTTTAACAGATCAGAATGGACCAGGATAGATGTGGCTATATGTTGCACAAGTGGGTGACTTATAGACTCTACAAACTGTGAGTGTGAAAGACCTAAAACCAAGATACATATTTTCAAGGAGTGTGCAATTTACCAGATTTGTGTTGGCCTCTTTGCTCTACATAATTTAAGGAGGTGGCTCTTGATTGGTGTTGATGTCGAATTTTCACATACTGATACTTTACACTAAATAAATAATATTTACTGAGGCTATAACCTTGATAATATGTGTATAAAATGCGATAGTAGGGACCTCTACAGGTGTTTTAACCACAAGCTTACGCTATGGAAGAAAAGAGGGGAACCCTTCTTTTACTTCAACCTACTTTCTATTTAAATAGGTGAAGCTGAAGTGGTTAGATCTGTGAGCATGAAGCTATTCAATTACTGTAATAGATTTCTAAATATAAAATCTTTCCATTGACTCATTGTAAATCGAAAGATTTCACGAGTATTAATGTGTAATAAGAAATGTGGACTTAATCAGTGAAGTATTGAATAGCTTCACGCTCGCAGATCTAACCACTTCAGCTTCACATATTTAAATAGAAAATAGGTTGAAGTAAAGAAGGGTTCCCCTCTTTTCTTCCATAGCGTAAGCTTGTGGTTAAAACACTTGTAGAGGTCCCTACTATCACATTTTATACGCATATTATCGAGGTTATAGCCTCAGTAAATATTACTTACATAATCAATGTGCGTTTAATAAATTTATAATTACAGCTAAATAAATAAATAAATTTTGATGAGAAATAAAATAAAACAATGAACATAATCCAAAATTGTACCATATGATGGTAACTGAGGTAAAAAAGCAAATGGAATAGGCACAATATTTTCCAAAATATAATTGGTGAATTAAAATAATTCCAGACTTGGATTTCACCGTGTAAAAATATTTAACTTTTAAAATTAACTTTCATTAGAGCTTTAAATTGGTTATAAGTTTAATATATTGGACAGTCTGAGAAAAAAGTGTTAATTAACAATATACATGGATAATACAAGTTTTATGTGATATTTAATTAATTACATTGCATAGTCAAATGGAAAAAGAAATTGTATAGATGTTCATAGTAATAATTATAAATATATCAAAAACATAATCCCAATTCATATCTATACCACTGTTCTACTGATATTCTTGATATATATATTTTTGGTTAATAGCTTAGTATTACAAAGGAGATGGAAAAGCAAGGAGGCTCCATATGGCTTGATAAATATAAGTGGGAGCAAGTGTCTTATTTCTGTTTTTGATTATAGATATTTCATTGTAAAATAGGTATAGGGTTAAAACAAAAATAACTCTCAATACCCAAAGGATGAACATGATAAAAATTGTGACTCTAATGAAAGGAAAGAGACCAGTTTCATACTATCTATGAGTTGGTGATTGATGAAATATGTGATTTAGTGAGTAGCTGAACCAAGATATTTGCTTTTCATTCTACTTTTATAAACTTTAATTCCCTTTTAAAAACTTTCTTCATTCTCATATAGGTATATATTTTTAAACAACTACATGGAACTTCATAACTATTCTTGTAATATTTTTACCAATAAATATGCTCTTTAGAATTATTTAATTTTAATAAATTCAAATCATGGTCTTTATTCCAATCAATCAGCGTATTCCCTGATAAGTGACTATTTTTATTTAAAAGATAAAGAAATAAATTATTTTTTCATTACTATTACAAACACTCTTGAAAAAAAATTATAATTATTCTTATTAAATATAATACCTTTAATAAAGTAATGCTAAGAAAGTAGATCAATATAGTCACTATTGAATTGTTTTTTTTTTAATCAAGACATAAATATTCAAGATTATTATGATTTTTATTTCTATAACAAATTAATCAAAATAACTTTCTTGTATGTGAGAGGCTGATAATTTTCAGGCATAATCATATTTTTTAAACTTTTATTTTATTATAATGATTATACAGTATTATAGTAAGAAAAACTAAGTCATACATCACTTGAGTTAGTAAGTGTGCATTACAAAAATGTAATATAATGAGCATGTTAGTATCTCTAAACAAGCTTTTATAACAAATGCTGCAAGAGAAAGCATTTAAAATTTCTATTTAGAATTATTTCTATCCCCAAACCGGTTTCAAGTTAATGGCTCTCCTCAGTATTCTAAAATCCAATTAACACTATTTTTTAAAAAAAAACATTTACATCTAAAAACTAATTTAAATTGCAAGTACCCATTTCCTCAATAATAGAATTTAATATTAGGAATTAAAATTATTCAATCTTAATAATTTTTTATAATTATTTTTATCAATAACAAACAGCAAAATACATATCTTACAAATAACTTTAAAAAACCACAGTAATGACTAACGTTACTCTCTAAAAAAAAAATTAATATAAACAGAGCGTATTAAAAATGAAATGGCAAATTATCTTTACTTGAGTTTTCTAGAGACAATCTCTAGTTTATTAAATGATTAATAATAGTCATTACTATGTTTATCTAAAGTGGATGGTATCAAAGATGTGAACTGAATTAATTTGACACTTGTAATTCAAAATGTAACATTAATTTTAGTAAAAGAATATTTTCTTCTTAAGACAGACGCAAATATAATTTATTTAAGTAACTTTTTAAAAAAAATCTTAAATACAAAAAATAACCACAACCCAGCAATAAATTGGTATATAGATACATTTAAAATTAAAATAAATACATTTAAGTAAATATTTGTAATTAATAATTTTCATTGAGATCATTTTTCTATTATTTTAATACTTTAGCTTTTTCTTAGCTAAAAAAAATCGTTTATAAGAAGAAAGATTGAGTAACGATGAAGGAGGAAAATGAGAGAATTTATTTTTAAATCATCTTGCAAGCAAGCACAATCTTTCTCTAATAAAAGAAGTAAACAACGATTTTAAAAATAGATTTCTATTAAATTTAATATAATAAAAACGAGTCAACTGATCAGTAAATTTTTATTATAATTTTTATAATAGAAATACACACACATATACATATAGAATGTCTTTATATACAACACATATTAAAACTAATATATATATATATTATTCTTTTGATATATAAGTTTCTAGCAGCGTATGGATATTTTAACAACTTGCCTGCAATTCGCATTTTAAAAGTGAAAATCGGTAAATTTTATATTCCTTGTCACTTTCTTAAATATATATATAAAAAACTTTTTTACTATTCACGCGTATGAAATGTCGTGAGCTTACTTTGTATAGTTTTTTTCTTTTTACGACTCTTTTTTTTTTTTTTGTATAAAGTACTTTTTAAAAAATATATATTTTTTTTTGACAGACAAAAAAAAGGAAGAAATGACCAAGAATTTATATGAGACAGATCTTTTTTTAAAAAAAAAAAGATAGATAAATTCAAGCAAGTGTAAAAATTATTTATTATATTTTTTAAGTATTAATTTATCATTACAGCGAAATGTTTTAATAAATTATTTCAAATTTTTTTCCAAAATTACTTGTTATTTCAGATATAAAAGTTAAATCAAAAGTTAATCAGACTACAATTATATCTTTGTGCGAACCCTTTAAAAACGTGTTTGTGTTAAGTATATTAAATATAAATGTGTGTATATATTTAATGTATTTATATTATTTACGTATTATAATTTATTATTATTAAATAAACATTTAAAAATAAATTATTATATAATCTAATATTTTATTTGTTAGAAACAAAAACTTATTTGGATCATGGTTTCAAAATGAAATAAGAAAGTTTTCCTAATATTTTACAAAAAAGTCTGGCATAAATTATGATTGGTGAACTCAGTTATATACTACAGTATATTAATTAACATTTTATCAAGATTTTGTTAAACTAACTAAAAAAAATTCTGTTTAAAAATTTAAATATTAAAATTAACAATTTTTAAGTAAATTAAAAAATGCTTAAATTCATTGTTTTCTTTATTAACTTTTATGATAATTATTAAATTTTTCAGCTTTATTATATTATATTCTGTGGTAGTTTTATAAAATATATATTTTATTTTTGAGATTACGCAGAGTTATTGCAAAAATTACTTTTTCTATCAAATTTATAAATAGTTAATAGGACACATGTGGCATTGAAGATAATGCAGAATGGGTAAATTATTTTTGTATTATTCTTAGCCCAAAAAAGATGTGCCAAAAATGATAGTGACGTATATCAGAAACTATGTTACCATGGCAACAAAAAGCAAATAAATTCAAAATCTAAATTTTATTACCTTGACATATCATCCAAAAAGAGTATACATTTCAGTATTAATAATATTTTTTATAAATTAAATATATAACTAGTTAAATAATTAATGTTTATACATTAAATAACAAGTCAATTAATTGCTGAATATCAAATGTCAAGATCATTCATGTCTAAAATATCACAGGATTGCCTTCCTATGTTTATAAATAAAATAATCTTTCCTAATTAAGCTAAACACAGCTATCATTTAATAAAGATGTTACATAGTTTTATGTTAGTATCATAAATTTTGCATATTATTATTTTATCTAAGTAAATGACTTACATTTTCATATACACTTACATATGAAAATAAATATTGAGTAAGAATTTCTTAATAATTAAAAGTTCAATAAGAAGATATGCAATTAGAGAATTATATCAGTTATTTTATAATCCATAAACTATTGCAAATCCATAAAATCCATAAGAAAATATATATTTTTATTAATGATTCAGTGATATTAATTTTAAGCATGGTTGATAAATTCTCTTGATTAATGGTTTAAATTTAAATAACATCTTTAGCGTAAATTCCATTAAAAGCCATATTTTATCTTTTGTGTAATTCTCTAATATATGACATATGATATATAATTTTGTCATGACATTTTAACTGTAATAGTATCAAAAGCAAAAAAGTAATTAAAAAATGTCACAATCATAGAAACACCTTTAACAACTTAAAAATTTTATTACTATACTAAAATAATAATTAGACTATGACATTATCATATCAACTAATTTTCCTTGCACTGTTTGTTTTTAATTATCACATATCAAGAGAATTGAATTACATACACCAGATGTTGACCACAACCATACATATTAAAATAATTTTATAAGTCATGGAGAATCTGACAGTCTTTGCAAGTAAAAGTGAAATGGATGATTAAAAGAAAAATCTTGTGTTCATCTTTAATGAAAATATAGTAGCAAAATAAATGTGATTTTAATTGAATAATAAATTTCATAGCTACATAATATTTAAATATTCATTTTCATTGCTGCACTATTGCAATTATTCTCTTAGAGTAGATAGAAAAAACTATCTTTTTTCTAATTATTTACACATTTACTCAGTAATATTACAAGGCATGGTGAATATTTTTATAAATATAGGATATTATGTTATTTAATAGTTATTAAAACAGGCAATACTCTCCATACAGTGGTGCCACTCAGTGCAAGCCAGGAGTTTTGCCTGTTTTACTAACAGTTATAAGCAAGCATAAGAAATAGTGATCATGTGATGTTTACTGGTTATTTAATAGTTAATAAGTTGTCTGCCTAGCATTATCCAATTGGTATACATATATTTTACAATTTATACAAAATGAATTATAGATTTATTAATATGTAAACAATTTTTAGAGACTACCTTGTGAATTATATTAGTAACATTTTTGAACTAATATATATATATATTAAATACCGCCTACTGTTATACTGGTAATGATAAATAAAATAAAACATCATGTAGCATTACAAAGATAGCCAAATAACAACTTTTTCTAAAATTCATCCATGACCATGGTTTCATTAATTAAAAAAATAGTTCTTATCAAGTGAAATTCAACAAGATACAAATAACTTATATATACAAACCAAAAAATCTCTTCCTATCATTCATTTTAAAGACCAATTTTGTTTAACAACAAAAGATGTTTTCATGAGATATCATCAGAGTTTTTTTTTACTCTTCTTTTCAATTCATTTCTTTCATAAAAGATAACCACTGCATTATCAAATAATGTTTTATGATCTCGAGTGTTTTAGTAGATAGATAGATAGATAGATAGATAGATAGATAGATAGATAGATAGATAGATAGATAGATAGATAGATAGATAGATAGATAGATAGGTAGGTAGGTAGGTAGGTAGGTAGGTAGGTAGGTAGGTAGGTAGGTAGGTAGGTAGGTAGGTAGGTAGGTAGGTAGGTAGGTAGGTAGGTAGGTAGGTAGGTAGGTAGGTAGGTAGGTAGGTAGGTAGGTAAGTAGGTAGCTAGGTAGGTAGAAAGATAGGTTGGTAGGTACGTAGACAGCCAGACAGACTGACAGAAAGACTGACAGACAGACAGACAGACTGACAGACAGACAGACAGACAGATAGATAGATAGATAGATAGATAGATAGATAGATAGATAGATAGATAGATAGATAGATAGATAGATGGATAGATAGATAGATAGATAGATAGATAGATAGATAGATAGATAGATAGATAGATAGATAGATAGATAGATAGATAGATAGATAGATAGATAGATAGATAGATAGATAGATAGATAGATAGGTAGGTAGGTAGGGAGGTAGGGAGGGAGGTAGACAGACAGACAGACTGACCAACAGACAGACAGACAGACAGACAGACAGATAGATAGATAGATAGATAGATAGATAGATATAGATAGATAGATAGATAGATAGATAGATAGATAGATAGATAGATAGATAGATAGATAGATAGATAGATAGATAGATAGATAGATAGATAGATAGATAGATAGATAGATAGATAGATAGATAGATAGATAGATAGATAGATAGATAGATAGATAGATAGATAGATAGATAGATAGATAGATAGATAGATAGATAGATAGATAGATAGATAGATAGATAGATAGATAGATAGATAGATAGATAGATAGATAGATAGATAGATAGATAGATAGAACACTTTCAATCAAAATGTATAACAATAAACAAAAAATCTTTTAAAATAATCTCTAACCTAGCATAAGTCAATATTTAACAAGAAAAAAGCAGTGGTTTATTATCATTCTTCATTTATTAATATGGAAGCTTAACTAAAATAATTTGGTTAGAAAGAATGAACAATTTAAATTAATCTAGTATGTTTCAAATGGATTCACTTACAATAGCTGACAAGCCAGAGAGTTTTTTTCAATTTAAACATTGCCTACATTGATTCAAACAAATGAAAATATGTAACTTATGGTATGTTAGAGAGTATTTTAAAATATATATTGTATGATATTATGAAAGTTGATTTTGAATGTTATTTATTTATATATATAGTACCTTTTTGACTAGGGCCAAATAGGTTTACTAAGTCAATTTTGAAAAATTTTAAATTAAGGATAAACTTAAATAGTATAACTGCTATATAATATTGATAACATTTTTAAAACTTTGCTAAAATAAAGTTGAGAGTTGTAAATATGTAAAAAAAAAACTATATTAATATGCTAAAATTATAAAGTAAAGCTAAATATGATTTTTGTATGGTTGGGAAAACTGACCATAATGAAATAATATAGTAAAAGTCCTATTAAATAAAGTGCTAAAAGCTAATTTTGAAATAAGCATTGTTAGCTGAGAGGTCATCGCACCCACCTTGTAAACAAGTAGTTGGTTGCAGATGGGTGTGGGTTTGCGTCCTGGCCGATGCTATGACATATGAAAAAAAAATGATTTAAAATTAAATAAGCTAATGTATTTTAAAATAAAAATTAGACTTAATATTTGTGTTATAAATTATTTATTAAAAATATAATATTTTATTGTAGACCAATGTATTTAATTTGTTATTATTTAAATAATTTTAAAATGTATCTATTCCAAATTGTATTATTATATTTTATTATTTTATAATGTAATATTTTGTAATAAAAATGTTTAAGATATTTCTGTTTTTAACAGTAATTATAAAAATTGATACATATTGTCTGGTTTTTAAAAGTCATGTGATAAGCAAATACTCATACTTTGTGCTTACAAGGATTCTAAAAGGAAGTTTCAAAATTACTTTTAGAATTGCTTTTAAAATTGAAACATTTGTGCATTATAAAAGTAAATGTTAGAAAATTTATTTAATTGAATAGCTTTAAAACACGTGTAATTAGTAAAGTTAAATTTTTAAAAATAGATAAATTAAAATTAAACATTGGATAGATTAATAAAGTATTATTTTTAAATAAGTTATTTTAAAGTGTTTAGTTTGTTTAAATGAAAGTATAAAATTAATTTAGAATTAAATAATGTAATTTTGAAATTTAATATGAGTCATAGATTTTATTTTTAAATTTTAATTACATAAACTTGGCAAATATGTAAATTAGATCATAAGTTGAAGAGTTACTAACCAATCAAATTGTCAGTTTAATTTGGTATAAAAGTAGATGCTCTCATTTTTCTAGCTTGCTTAATAACTTAACCCTTTTAATAATTTGCTAACTTATTATCAATATTATTATCATATATTAGCATCAAAGTATTGCTTAGTTTACAACTTAAAATTATTACTTTAAAAGAAAAGTTTTGAAGGATTATAAATTTACTAAATTAAAGTAGTTATGCATTACTAAATTAATCAATTCTCTACCAATTATTTTTATTGAAGCTTAAGCCAACTTCATGTAAAAAATATGGATTTAATCCCAAATATGGTGTATTCAAAAGAATTACATACAGAAATGCAGCTAACTAAGGAAGGTATAATTTTAAATATATTATGGAAAAATATATATCATTATTTATTTTTAATACTTTGGACATTGGCAAATGCGTTGAGCAAAAATATTATTTTTCAAAGAACTGACATGCTTATATATTATATTTTAAAGATAAATAACTTTATTTGGAGAACTGAAAGTTATATGGACAAAACTTAAATTTTAATATTTTTGAAAAGTTAAAAAATAGTAATTTAATATTGAACCTAGAATAAAAAAAATATCATTTGTGCTTACATTAGTAACTACGTATATCTTTTCTTAAAAAAAAAAGTTGCAGTGAATATTTTTTAAAATATTGATTTTAAAAAAAAAGTTTATTATAAACCTCTCTTGAAAAATGATTATAAAGATAAAAACCAATATTATTATGGATATATATATATTTTATGACAAGTCATTGGTGAAAAATACCGTAAATTATTTAATATTGTAAATTATTATATATAATACGAAACTGGATTTTTTTTTTTTTTAAAAAAATTATTTGTCAGAAAATAAATAAATGGATAATTAAAAAATATCCTGACTAAGAAATATAACTTTATAAATGACTTTATTTGAATTACCACAAAATGATATTTGAATGGAATATAAAATCTGTATTTTCCATACAAATACATATGAATTCATATTCCCGACACTGATGCTGCTAAAAGCCCATATAGAATCCAAGTAAATGGGAAAAACTCCAGAAAATCTTTATAAAATCTTTTCAAATGATCACTTCAATAATTATTATCCTGAAATCTACAGATAATAGACTGTATTTTTATAGACTTTTTAGGATTAATAATTATTCTTCAAAATAATTTTGGATATGAAAGATGACTTTTTCTATCATTTATGAGTTTACATGCCACAGGGAGGAGAGAAAGTTTTTGTTCTAAAGCATTTGGACAGTAGCATCACTAAGCAACAAGCACTGGGGGAAGAGCTTCTATAAAAATATTAGAAGAAAAAAAAGCTTTTAATTTGAACTTTATGGATAAGTCAGAATTGGAATTTAGTAACTATAGTTTTTTATTATCATTTCACATAATAATCATAATATTAAGTTTTATTAGTGTTAGGTAGGAAAAATTACATTTAAATATTTAATTTAATCTAACATAATTAATATTTTAAAGAATATTTTAATTTTTGTAAAGTTTTTCATAAACATTTTTAAGGTATGATTGTGATGCTGAATGGATGTTATTATTATTTAATATGTTTTCTTATATGAAATATTGGACCAGAAAACATCTCTAAGTGACTGACAAGAGTAGTGTCACTAGGAAAATCTTAGAAAATATATTAATTTTATATGATGTATATTTTATTATCATTGCTTGGAATATTTTTGATATTGCTTTGTCATATGAATGTATGAACATGTGTGTGCATTAATTACACATAAAACTTTGTTATTATTCTAAAGATATAAGCCATGATATTTTTTAGAAGGATATGCATACATTTTTCTTTTATATTACTAAAGTAATATAATTTATTGATACTCATAATTTTATATGATTCTTTAATGGATAAACTCTACTTTAGAAATATTTTGAATATTGATTTTAATATCTCAAAACAAAATCATTTGTATTTTTATTGCTGAATTATAAAAGTGAATAAACCTTTTTAGACTGAGCTAGTTAAGGGATTTTTCGAGTGCTGGATTATGTGCCTACTGTCAAAACATGTTAGTTTTAAAAACTAGCTGGTGCCAAGGGTTTACTCCAAAACAAATAAAGTGCTTGGATTGTAGGGGTTTGAATCTAGCAGTCGAGGTGGGCCACAATCTGAAAATGTGACCATGTTATGCATTGCATAGCTTGGTCTGACTGTGGGTATTGTTGATGGCCCTGCCATCAATAATATTCTCCACTCTGCTCAGATGGGCCGGTTCGTTCACATAATATTTATAAGATTATAAATTTATTATAAATAAGGTTTAAACCCAGTAAAACCTAGCGAGTAAAGTGAATGTTGGATCTTCTATGGTTCGAACCCAGCACAATATATATATATATATATATATATATATACACCTTTACCCCCTTAGTAATGGCAATTGGTTCTCCAAAACTCATCATTAAGCAAGAATATTGTATACAGAATACATATTTATAATAGGGGTCTATGGGGGAAAAATTGGTCTGTTCCTAAAGCTAAAAAATTACACTAACTTAGGAATAAAGTACATATTAAAAAAAATATTTATTTACACTTATTTTAAATGCAATCTGTTTTTCTTTTCAAACTTTTTTCTAATTGTATTTTAGAATGTTTTTCTTTTGATTTGAAACCACTTGGGTATAAATGTTTTTAACAAAGTTACAAAATCAATAACTATTTTTACATAATTAACAGGTGTTCTAAAAATAATATAGAGTAATGATGGATTTTAGTTCTAAAAATAATATAGAGTAATGATGGTATTTTGGTTTTACTGTACAGTATTTATATATTGGACTATTTCATCATCTAATATAAGTGTTGAATGTCTTTAGAAAAATTAAACTTTATTTAAATAATCCAAGTACTGTACATTATATTTAAATAAAGTTTAATTTTTCTAAAGACATTCAACACTTATATGTACAGTATATAGTATTATAGTTTCATTAATTATATATATATTTTAAGTTTATACGTTCGAAATTTTAAAAAAAATTCCTGATTGCTATAGTGAATAATCGATTGTAAATTGAAGTAGTTGGCACAAATTGATGATGATCACTATTGTGAAATATTGCTAAATAGCCAATTGCTAAGTGAGGTTTAGGTATATATATATAAAGTTGAAGGGAAAAGTAGAAATAAACAAAGGTTTTGGTAGATATTTTTTATATTACAAAGCAGTTAATGATTAAATAATTTTGAATTTAAAAAAAAACAAATTAAATTAAAAAGGTTTAAGTAATAGTTTATTTATTCTGATTTTGGAAATTAAAACAAGCATGTTTTTATGTTACATTGGTAATTATAAAATCCTTCTATCTATTTTGATTAAAGAAATTTTTTAATTAAAGCTTGAATAAACATATTGTGATAAAAAATCCTACAAAGTTATTTTTCAAAAAATTAAAGTGAATTGAAAAGAGTCATTAACTTTACTGTATTTTTTCACTCTGACTATAAAATGATTAAAAAAGATTAGAGGGGGAGTTTTTTAATAGCTTTACAGATTACAACAGCATGATGATTACAAAGTTATAACTGAAGCTAAACCAGTGCAAATCCAACTGCTGCTATTAGTTCATGATGGTAGAGTTTGTATTCACAGGGAAGCAAGTCCAGATTTTCTGTGGTTCATTAGAAATTATGTGTTGGGTACCAGCCAGTATGCATGAAGTCTATCAAATTCTAGATTAAATAGACCTTACTATATGTGTGTCAACAGTTATCAGATTATACCTTTCCTGAAAACAATAAGCCATTGCAATGTTTAGAAGGGAACAGCTTACCCAGAGAGACTATCTGCTTGCTTAAAAATTAATTTGTACATATACTGTTTATCTATATGCAGAGAGGCACAAATAAAAGGTTCTGCATCTTATATATAAGTAGATCTGGTGGGTACTGTTATATATATTAACAACAATAGTATTTAAATAATTTCTTGAAAATGACATTAAAAATTTCTAACAAATTTTAAAAGTAAATGACTATTGTCAACTAACAATAAAACAAGGAAAGAAAATAATAACTGACCTTTGTGCTTAGAAGACTATTTGTTCCCAATATTGTTCATAAAAAAAGAGAAAAAAACTCAATATCTTTTTTTAAATATTGAATATTAGACTACAAGAACCTGAATTTTAAATAAAATTTTCTAAATGATAATAGTTTTTTTTTCCTTTTTAAAAGAAAAACTTTTACTTATCATAAAAAAGAGGCTAATTTGTAGCTTTATTTCATGTCATCTATTTTTATATATACCCACATCATACATGTATATTTAAGTATTATTAAAAATGAATTGAATTTTTTGTAAGTCTATGATAATTTAAATATGTTAATTGAAATTTTTATACAGCACATATGTGAGTTTATATGTATGTGGGAATTTTGTGTATATATTTGACATTGAATTAATTGTGTATTAAAAAATATAATATGGTTTGTTAGGTTAATATTTATAAATGCTAGTGTGTGCACACATTTTTCTGCTTATGCACATATATGTTAAATCAGTTATTAATTATGTATTATTAAAAATAAAATGATTTTTATAAGTCTATGACAATTCAAACATGTTAATTTAAAGTATTATACAGTACATCTGAGTGCTTATATGTATGTGTAAATTTTATGTATGTGTGAATTTTATGTATGTATATTTTTGACATTGAATTCATTGTGTATTAAAAAAATATAATATGGTTTACTAGGTTTATTTTTTTTATAAATGCCAGTGTGTTTACACATTTTCATGCACACACATGTATATGTTAATCAGTCATTAAGTGTTATAAAAATTAATTTCATTTATAGATTTATGACAATTCAAATATGTTCCTAAATTATTATTCTGCTCATTTGTGTGCTGATATATATGTGTTTTATGTAAACCTATTATGAGGTATTGAAACATATATGTAAATTACAATGTAACAGTAGATTTTCTTTTGTATTAATCCAAATCAGAAGGCTTAATTTATATGAATTGCTGTATTCTACTGACCTTAATTACATTTTAATTTAGTTGTTATTAATAAATTGATATTTCATTTTTAAAGTTGTTGCAGTGAATTTATTTCATCCTAAAATATTCAAAATTATTATATGTTGTATTATATGTCTTGTTTGTGATAACAGATGTAGAGCTTTTGTTCAGTATGCTGGATTCATGCATAACAGTCTGTTATATAAAATGGGTTTTATGTTTAATGTTATGGGCATACATTTAACGATGAAGAGAATATTCTTTAAAGTTTATGCACTATATTTTATTTAGTTTATTATTTATTAAAAATTAAGATTATAGTTGGCCAGTACATTAATAGTACTAAGTAGCGAGGGCATTGATAATGGTCATGATATTTGCTCAGCTTTATTTGACTTATTGCTGTAGTTTGAAGAAGTAGCACCTAAGTATTTGCATCCATATAATTATTGATTGTATTTTCTGTCTTAGGTTTGGCAGTGGTAAAATAATTAGCCTGATCTAAAATGGATCACTTTCAAATCCAGTCTCAAGATTGACTGTTGATTTATTTTAATTGTTGATCATTCATGATGATGAATGATTATTTATTGTCTGTAATCCTGGGTAAATTTATAGTTCTGTGTTGATCTCTTATGCTCTTCATATTTATTATATGTATGTTTGAATCATTGACTTGGGATTGATGATGATGAAGTACCATCACTCCAGGTTCACACCTATTTTCCCATATTGTTACAATATTTGTATATAAATATTACTTATTTAGCCAGTATTCTACCCATCCCTCTTCTATATAATTAAGTGGACATATTAAAGTCTTATTGTGAGAAGTCAGATTGACTTAAGATCAACATAGATATGACAATAATATTGGCATCAACAAGGACTTTGAGCATTCTCTCCTCAGGTTTTCAATAAAATGGATGACTGAAGAAAGAGTGGAGAAGATTGAAGATTGTCCATTAAAGTTAAAGATTTGCTATCTTAATATAAAATGAGCACTGATTGTATATATGAGGGGAGATGGTGATCTGGACCAACTGATGAGTGCTGATTCAGCAGGCATTATGTATAATGGAGATTATTTATCTTTTTCATATAGATGTGGTCATGTATTGGTTGTATAAGATAAATTACATAGATGTAGAGGACTTGAAAGTTTGCATTAAAGTCCCTTATATATATATATATATATATATATATATATTGAACCGGATTGAAATCCGATTCAATGGTGTTATTACCAAAAAAAAATTATTAAGCTTTTAATTTTCATTAAATGTTTAATGTTTAAATTTTATTATTATTAAAAAAGAATATGTATATCAAAATACACAAGCGTTTATATGTAAAACGCTTCATTTCAGTGTTTATCGATTTATTTTAAAATAGTTTTCATATACCGCTTGTTTTTACTTTAAATCAATTAATTAAAAACAAGCAACCTAGCTTATTACATTCCTGTGGCTTTTATTTTAATTATTGTAAATTAATTCTAAAAGTGGAGATTTGATTTTTATGAAGTTGTTTTCGTTTCAATAATCCCTGGGTAGAATTCTTAGATTAGATTGAGTGGGAGATTAATATTTGCCCTGCCTAAGACATAGAATTCAACAACAAGAAAAGTGTTTTGCGGGAAATGGAGTGATGTATAAATAGCCCTGAAATTTGGAGAGAGATTATTAATTATTCTTAACTAGACAAGCTGTTTCTCAAGTGAAAGTTTATCTCAATGGACATTTAATTTTTAAAGAAAATTCGCTGTTATTTAAATCCTTTTGTTTGCAACAAGATGACAGATACTATACATGTTATCACCACCAGAATCGCTTGCTAATTTAACAAAAGGCGGATCCCTAACTTCCAAATTTGCTCCAGTAATGCCTTAACACCTAGATGAAGCCAGAATCTCTTTACCTCTACCTTGCCACTGTCAAAGAACTTGAAATGAACTAGAATAATAGTGCGCACTCTACATGAGCATTGTTTTTACTGATAGGTAACTATTTTATTTTTTATTTTTCCCAGGGTAAATTAATTGTCATTAAATCTCTGCTCAGTCTAATTAAAAATCTGTATTCATAAGCTTATGTAATATTTATGCTCATATTTAATCTTTATTGTGTTTTCTTGTATTTTTGTAATGGGTTTTGGAATCTTAGTTTTAAGATTCCAAGTTGCTTTCAATTTTTGTTTATTGGAGAGTGACCAATGAGTTTTATATTTTTATGCCTCACTTTTATAAATGCTTTAGCACTCATGTATATTTAAAAGCTTACCTGTAATTATTTTATTATTCAATAATTAATTTGTAAACACTGTGTTTGCACTTTCGCAAACCTCCAAAAATCTTTTGGCTAATGACTTTATTGTCTAACTTTCCACAGGTAGGGATTTCATTTTTTATATCTCTGAAGGTGGAAATTAGAATTGTTTTTCTTTGTAATTTTATAAGTTGTCAGCAGGAAGATAATATTTATCCCTTTTTAAATTACAGGTGAGCGAGACTTTCGTTCTGCTAAAGTATTTAAAACTTCTAATATTTTCGTACTCATGTGCACTCTCCAATAGATTTATTTTTGTATTTATTATGTGTGCTTTAAATTTATCAGAGCGTGTACTCAGAATTTGTTTGTAAGTTTATTTTCTTTAATTGCTGGAGCAGACGTAACTGGTTTTCTAATGTTTTACTTTTCTCTTATTGAGATCTTTAATTATTAATTTTAGAGTAATTTTTGCCAATCGTTTGGCTGGGATTCACTAGAATTAATTGTTTTCCTTTCATTTTCAGTCATGTTTTTCAGTTGTTCTTGGGGTAAATCAATCACCTTTATTTTAAACATAATAATAGGTGCAGCTAATACCGACATATGACATTCGTGGGTCCGTTACATTTTTCGGACCTTGAAAAGCTCGTTGGCGTTGGTTTCATTGATTTGTTTCAAGAACGTATTGTTTAAATATCTGAAAGTGAAAACCAATGTTTGAGTGAATCCTCTGCTGAATAAAATTTGCTTCCTCCCTTTTTAATTTGTTTATTAGAGAATCAGTAGATCTGCCAGAGCATTGCATTTAGTCTTTCTGGTACAGGCCTGAGCTAATCCTATTTGTTAACTTATAAACTTTTCTTATAAGTTATTGTTCTCTGAATAAAATTTTATTAAATATGTTTAAACTTAATTTGGCTGATGTTAGTCTTTGTGCTTTTGTCTCAATTGTCTAAACAATTTAAGATCTCTTGTTTCTCCCTGAGTCTAGTTGGCACAAACCATCATCATCATCTATTTTGATCACAGTAAATAAATTTTCCAGATATGTAGTGATCTGATGACGCCCTCTGTATCAGAACAGATTGATATACCAAATTAAAATCTTTCATCTGGCACAATATATATATATATATATATATATATATATATATATATATATATATGGATGGCTGACAATTTGGAAGGGGGAGAAGATTGAAGCTTATCCATTAAAGTTTGAAGATTTTATATTTTAATATGAACTGAGCAGTGATTGTATATATGTGTGGGAGATGGTGATCTGGACCAACTGATGAGTACTGGTTCAGCATGAAATACATATATTGGAGATTATTTATCTTTTTACAAGTATGTGGTCATGTGTAATAGTTGTATAAGATACACTGCATAGCTATAAGAAACTTGGAAGTCTAAGTTTAATATAGAAAATATACTTATATTTTGAATATTATATATATATATATTCTGATGGTTTGGGTTATCCATCAGAAGAGGGGGTTGCATTTAACTATGATCAGACTTAGGTCTTCAGGTATGATGCTAAGAATGATGTGGTGAAGTGGGCTAGCTCATATTTACAAATTAAATCCAGACACAATTTAAGCTAGTTCATCCATACCTCACCTCTTTTTTGGATTCCACACATGCCTCAGAGTTCAAACCCAGGATAATGTTGCAATCAGCTCTTATTACTGATAAATTTGTCTTAGATAGAAATTACAGTCATTTATATGGGTTTTAAATCAAGTAGAAGACTCATTTAATCATATTACTGTATTATAATGTACAATGAAAGGTGTGTGTATATGCACATATGTAAGGTGATCAATTGATGAGCAGATAGAGAAATAACTTTGATAAACTAGAGACTATTTAATGACAATCAAATTAACAATGTTTATT
The DNA here is from genome assembly GCA_028023455.1 of Epiperipatus broadwayi. Taxonomy (NCBI): domain Eukaryota; kingdom Metazoa; phylum Onychophora; class Udeonychophora; order Euonychophora; family Peripatidae; genus Epiperipatus; species Epiperipatus broadwayi. The sequence goes on from JAQFVV010000190.1 coordinate 2,270,094, forward strand.
CACAAATAGGATAAAAAAATAGAAAAACTCTTTGACAGCAAAAAAAATAATAATTATGTACATGTGTGTGTGTCAAATATATATATATATCCCTATCATATAAATGTTTAAATATATTTATTACACCAACCCTTCCCATGATAAGCATACATGAATAGAGATACTTATTATATACAAAGTAAGTAAAAGTAACAAAAAAACAAAACAATATCATTAATATAATGTTGCATTGATTGTAAAGCTAATTAGATTTTTAACAAAGATATATAAGGATGTATTCAGTAGCTTCTTGATTTTATTCCAGCTGTAGCAGTTGTCTCTCTTTGGAAGACCACCCTTAACTTTGTACAAGTTTAATAGAAAAAACAATTCATGCAAGAATGTTAGTCATTCATACTGAATAATCAAATATGAACATCTTACCTTTATTCCATATTGTAGTAAGGATTCTGATAGTAATCACATCTAATGTCATGTCACTATGGAGAAAGGATTACTGACACTTTATTTAAAAAAAATAATTTAACCTAACAACCTTTTTTTCCATGTTTTCTCAACTTTAGCTACAATGGATTTTTTCAAGTTACAGATATCTTGATTTCCAAATACAGAAGTGAAATAAAAAAGAAAATACAAAACTCTATCAATGTACACATAAATTAAAAAATATATAACACAACAAATTAATACTTTTTAGTGATTACTGGAATGAGGTTTGTGAATTAAGCAACTAATGTCACTGATAGATACAGTCCACCATAGTTCCAGTGATGTTGCTATGGTAGATCACACATTCTTTGCAGAGACTCCTCATTGACATATTTAGAATAACATTATCTCCATCTCTTGTTGTGGTTCTTTCTGTATCTGCCTGTACATTTGAGATGAGGCATTTGACATTTTGGCAGGTGTTACACACTTGAGTACTAAACCATCACTCTTCCCCTAGTCAGGGCTAACAACACTTAGCTGATAAACATAGAGTTTCAGTAAATAAACAACTAAAATTTTCTTAATTCAAGGTTTGTTGTTAAATGTTTTTTAAGGACAGAAATATTTCATCATTAATATATATAAATACTCTGATGACATAATTCTTTCTTTTATTCACATTTGAAGAATAGCAGGACCCTTTTATTTTTAAGATCTATTCAAATCAGTTTTATTCCTTTATCCAAATGCTTGAATTTATTATAATTGTTTTTGTTTAAATATCAATTGCAGTTTTTTGTAATTTGCTTTACAACAATCCAGTAAATAATTTGAAGTGTTCGAATAAGCCGTTTATTTTCTTTAAGATTTGAACATTCGATTTCCAATATTGTATTATACAGTTTATTCCAAATTTGAAAATAATAGAAAGATGATGGAAATGGATTAGGTTTGCTTTTATACTGCCTTTGGCTTCATTATTCAGTATATTAACATCTTATTTACTGTTTCTATTGCTTTGTGAACCATATTGTTGCATGTATTACATTAATATAAGCAAAATAAAATTACATAGTATAATTATGTTTTCATCTTCCATATTTGATTACCTAGTGACTGGTTTGACATTAGGTCATTACCATGCCTACTTAGTCCAAGTCTTTTAAAATGATGAATAATACACTGATATTAACATCATTGTTTACATATATATATTTAGTATGATTATTTTTTGGGTTTTTTATCTTTTTGATAGATAAGTAAAATTGATTTATCTTGATACTTCCTCAATATAGTTAAAAATAAACATTTGTTGCATTTGTACATATATAGATGTGTGTTTAGTTTGCTTTATAAGTGAAAAAATATGTTTAGTTGGCTATCATCTAAAGTTACATTAAAAATGAGCTGGATTTGGTGATGAGAGTGACAAAGGTTAGATTGTAAGCTACTCTTACAATATGTATATATATGTACAATTAACCTGGTCATTCAGTGTGCTAAATATATACTATAATAAATAGAAATTTGAAAGTAGGATTTTCACTCTATATCCATTCATCATTCCATCTCAGACAACTTATATACAAGACCATACACATATAAAAATTATCAACAATTTCCAATACATATATTTCATGCAGAATCAGAACTCATCAATCAGGTCAGATCATAATCTCCCATACATATATACAATCAGTGCTTAGCTTATATTGAGATAACAATTTCTTAAACTTTAAAGGACAGGGTTTAATTTTTTCATGATTCCAACAAATCAACCAACTATTTCATTGTAAAAACAATGATGGAATTCTTAAAGTTTTTGGTGAATGTGATATTGTAGTCATACCCCTATAGACATTATGCCAATCTAACCACTCACATTAGTGGACCATTACATATCTATTTATATTAATAGAAGAGGGTTGGGCTGGACTTACACTATTATGTGCTCTATTTCCAAGGCAATATGTAATTAATTTATTCATTCAGTATACTGAGTGTTTACTATAGCAAATAGAGGGGTTTGAATTTAGGATTTTCAGGTCACCCTCCACTACATTTCAAACAACCAATACAAATGACCATACCCATACGAAAAAGATATATATATATATATATATCAAATAAAATACTCATAGTTATTAATTTTAATAATAATACATAAAACTAGAAAATATTACTGATATTAATAAATATTTATAATAACATTTATCAAAACTCAGAAATCATAATTTCACATCTTGGCCTTTAAAATAATGTATTGTATACTTAAAATCTCATTTTCATTAAATAATTCAATAAGTGTTTATAATTGTCATCATGAATATTTATTAGCCTCAACAATACTTTATATATATATATATATATATATATATATATATATATATATATATATATATATATATATATATATATATATATATATATATATATATAATAAGTTTTTATCAAATTTGAATTCTTTAATAAAGCATGTCTTTGAACTATTCTTAATTCAGAAATTAATTTCTTAAAAGGCTCTGAATTATTAATAATATGTCTTCAAAATAAAATAAACTGTATTAAAGATGGGTGATAGTCATATATCAAAAAATATGTTTCCCTGCAACAAAAAGTACAGATTAATTACCAACTTTTTTAGATTTTATTATTTCGACATATCTTGTAATAAGAATTTAATTTTTTTTTTATGTGTAGGAAATAAATAATTAGAAATAAATAAATAATTAATATTGTAAAAGGTCAATTAATTGCTAAACTTTAAGTATAAAAAGCAATTATGTTGTAGTTGGCCAATACATGCTGATAATGTTGTTAACAATTTTGAAGCCTACTGTTGTCTAAGAAATATTATAGTTTCAAGCAAAAACATATAAACTTATTGACATAAAGTGAGATAAAAAAAAAAACGGTGTATTTAATCTTAACTTGATAGCAACTGAATGTATGTTTTTTCTGGTTATTAATATTTATTGAAAATTAATGTAATAAATATTTCTTGTTGATTTTAAATGTTTTATGTATAAGTAATCATCCTTCACATATAAATATTATATATAATAATCTAGTAATAAACTTTGCTATTTTATTAAAATATGAATAGGGAAATAAGATATGAACTAGTAAATGTCAAAAAATTAATGTAGTTTTTATGTTTTAATGGAAACCAAATATTATCATAGTAACATTTGAAAACATTTATTTATAAAAAAGAATTTGAAATAGAATTAAAAATTTATAAGCATTTACATAAGTATTACATTTACTTTTATTATATATATTTATACATTATAGTAATTCATTACAATGCTCATGTATCTTTATAAAAAATAGTCTTGTAAGATATTATTCTGATTGTTTGTTTTTTAATGAATAAATATGTTTCAATTGTTAACTTATCAAACACTGTGAATTATATGTCATAATATGCATTTTATGAATAAGCTATTAAATATTTTTATTAAATATTAAATATTTATTTGTGTGATGCTATGGCTTGTCAGAATAGAAAGATATCATATGTGCATCATAATTAATATGTATATCGTTTTAATTATTATGAGTAAAATTTTGAATATTTTTAAGAAATGATTAACAAAGGGACACGAAAATTTAAAATTCTATTACTATTATTATTATAAAAACAATTCTCTTTATTATTTTCTAGAGCCATATACTTTATGTTTGTTCAATCATTAGATAGCCCATATTATATTGCTATGCTATCTTGGTTCCTAGACCAGTTTTGACTTTAACTTGAACTGTAAGGACTAGGATTCAAACCTCGAATTTATGTACTTGTAGTATTTTATTAATTCTTTATACTAATTAAACTAAAGGATAAAAATCATTTTGAACTCAAAACATTTGAGATCACTAATTTAAAAAGTTTAAATAAGTAGACGTAAAAGGTAGCTGGTTATTAAATACAGAAATGGATTAATTAATTAAATAATTCTATTTTTAATGCAGTTTCATTGATAAATCTACAACTTTAAGGATAAGAATACATTAGCATTTTACTATCTGATGTCTCTTTATTATTCTATTTTTTAGCAAATGATTTAAAAGAAAATTATTTTTTGGAAGAATATGATAAAGCATACAAAAAAGCCATGTGTTATAACTTTCTTCTGAATTATTATTTTGGTACAGTAAAGAATTTTGTATATTTATTTTGAAATATGTCACCAAAAAAAATATTTTCATTAACTCTAATAATTATATTCTGGAGACAGAAAGCAAGTGCTCAAGTGTAAGTATTTGTTATAGATCTTTTGATTTTCTCGTATTAGCAGTAGCAGTCACCTGCAAATTAGTAGGGTCATTAAATAAATAGTCAAAATAAGAGTCATCTATCACATGACCCTATTCTCTTAAGCTTGTAAGTTATAAACAAAGAGGATTGCCAATTCCTTAACAAGCTTTGTGATAAATGCTTAGCTAGAGAAAGCATTTAAAATAACTCTGTCAGGACCTCCCCCCAAACCTCTGACAGAGATATTTTAAATGCTTTCTCTAGCTAAGCATTTATCGCAATGCTTGTTGAGGAATTGGCAATCCTCATTGTTTATAACTTACAAGCTTAAGAGAATAGGGTCATGTGATCTATGACTCTTATTTTGACTATTTATAGTCTCTGCCTTATGTCTTATGTGATGTTATATTGCTAAGACTACTAATGTGTGGTATGGCTGAAGGTCTCTCAGCCCCATATAGCTATTTGGGTTGGATAGCTGAACATTTCAGATTTTCCACTCAATAGATAACTTTTACATACATGCTGGCTTTGGGTTGATATTTTTAGATCTAGTGTTTGAACCTACCCTGGTACCACTCTGAGGAGTGCCAAAGCATGAAACCATTGGTCAGATGTTTGGGGGGTCCTGACAGAGATATTTTAAATGCTTTCTCTAGTTAAGCATTTATCACAAAGCTTGTTGAGGAATTGGCAATCCTCATTGTTTAGTAGGGTCATTATTTGACAAAAGAGTTAGAATGATCTTAAATATTAATAACCTTACACAAAAGGTAAATTTTTGATAATTAAATCTATTCACAAGTAGATCCTGCCCATCTAATATTCTTTTTATTTAATATTTTATGTATTCTCTATTACTGTCTTTTGTAGCAAACAATTTACTCTAAAAAGCTTCAGTACCTCATCTAATTGTCGCTCTCCATTGTCTTTTGTCTTCAGCCATATTTTTCTAATAAGAACAATTAATATTGCACTTTTTAAAATATCAAAATTCTTTAGCACACAATATTTTTAAGATCGTATATTCCTACTATTCAGTTGTTTTCCACATCCAATCTAACATATGTAATTTTAAATCTGTAGACTCTATAGTAACATATCCAAAAAGCTAAATAATGTATTAATTGGTATTATGGTTGTGGTCATATTTTAGAACTGTACAATGTATCCATAAGCAAAATTTTCTAATGCTTTCTTACAATAATTTAGGTAAATAAGAAATCTATATACAACTAATTCAGTTGCAATAGTTAGCATTAGCATAATATTAAAGTCTGTTCTCACCATCTACTTAAAAAGCTGTTAAAATATTTACATTGGCATATTATGATTATCTAAATTAAAAATGATTGAAGTTATTTGTCCTATTACTGATTTAAGGATTTCAGTTTTTGAATAGTCATTACTAAATCAAATTTCTACACATTGAATATATAATACTAACAAAATGCAAGTATACATATATAGATATGCTCTATGAACTATCCAATGCATAAAATAAAAAAAATGCTTGTGCTTAATGCATTTTCAGTGCTGAAAAGCATAATCAAAACTATTCTTACTAATATCTGAAGAGTGTTTTAAAGACAACAAATAATAGTATTAATGTTAGCTTATCTTCTTTAAAAAACACCTTAATTTATACATTACAATAATTAGATGATTGGACACTATTCCATCTCTTATTAATAACATTATTGTTGTTGACAATGTGCAATGTTTCTTTTGCTTTGCTTTTCTATTTTTCTATAGATGAATCTCAAAGATTATTTTGTTTGCAATAGGCCATGTAAGGTTACTTACACACATAAACATTGAAATTATAATTGTTTTTCAAGTATTAGACAAAAGTACCTCTTCAGCTATGATACAACCAAGAACTCATCAATTAAAATTGATAGCCAAGCTGAATAATGTGATCTACAAACTAATACTTGTATTTCTTTAATTTTATCTTAACCCAAAATCCAGTCAATTTCAGTCACATTTAAGATCTTAAGTGAGTAGAATGTTAGACCTGATACTATATTATAATTTTAATATTCAGATTTGAATCCATGAAAATATTATATATATATATATATATATATATATATATATATATATATATATATATATATTCTACT